>LR736860.1:10537426-10687878 GCA_902654985.2 Oryctes borbonicus | reverse complement strand
GTTGCATTAAAATTAAAACAACTTCAGGTGACAAAAGGCACGTAACACAATAGTTCGGTTATCATTTCCCGATTGTCGGCCAACGCTTAACCAATGTTGCTGACCTAGAGCCAATCGATGCTGAACTTTACAAAAGTACCTTTTGTTTTATATACCTCACTAACACTTTACCGACCGTGACTAACAGTTGCGGATATTTCGACGTTGTACCAACCGTTCCGGTACCAACCACAAAGATAAATAGTTAATGAAATGGGGTGGACAAGTGACGTTTTTATGAGGAACAAAAACCATATAATACAACGAGCGGACTAATACATCTATAGACACAATGTCAGTAGCTGTAAAATAGCATGAAAATGCAAAAAAGTGCTGAAATTCAAGGAAGAATGAATTCAATAGGCAATGAAAATTTTGGGGCTGCCAACTGCAGTAAGAAATGAATAAAATTTTCGTTTGGAAATTTTGGTGATATGTGCAAAGAATGAATTTGTAAAAATACTCTGAATTTAGTGATAGGTAATAAGCACACTTCATTCAAACAGGAACTGATACGAACTTTCCTGCATCAAGTGGAACACTCTGTATAAAAAAGAAGATATATAGAATCATGTGAATAATTCCTTTTCAGGTAAGTTTAAGTTAACCAGCTGCGTAAAATATGCTGTTATAGGTTTAAAACGCACCAACTTTGACATTTTTTGAGAACACGCGAGCTTCAGTTAGGATGACATCTAGTTCAAACCTGCAAGTATTCAACTAATAATGATTCGATTTCTTAAAATCGAATTACGAAATTGTAACCCATTTTTGATTTCTTTCATATACAGTCACAGGGGTACGAGTACAGTTTTGCTCTCGAGAATGTTTAAAATGTTTGTTGTTAAAAAATACCTGTCTGCCCACTTGTTTACTCATTGCCCAAGGACTGCTAATCCAACTACTTGATACTTTTTGTGGTTGGCCTAAACGACGATCATTTCTGATGTTACGGATTACGTGAATTTAAACGGCTGGATTTCATATAATGTGAAATTCTGTTAATGAAGTCTTTTAAAGTAAGGAATTACATTACTAATTATTTATTAGGAAAATATGCCAGAATTCGAATAATAACCAAAAAGAACTCAAATTTTGCCAATATTAAATTAAATGTCGATATTTTACGAATATTGAAATTAAAATAACAAAAATTAACACATTAAGATGTAAGTGATGACTCCCTACAATATTTATAAAGACCATTGCGAGTATACCAAAGAGGTACATAGACTGAACCAGTGAAATGTTTCGTAATATTTCATGCTTTTTCGTACTAATGTACCAACACTAATATATTGATTGAATTTTAGGCATACAATTTAAAAATCTCAAAGGTCCTACAAGAAATAGTTCAAGTTACAATGACGAAACGCACCTACACTCATCGCAGCTTCTTCATTATGTATGCCATAGAATAGAATTCTTTACAAACATAGCAATCTGCTCAAGCATATGATCAATGCAATAAGAGCAACGTACGAAACAGTATTAGTTCCATGGTCAAATCCAATTAAGTATCTAATCCGGCAATAATTTGTTTCGAATCGTAAGCCATTGTTGTTCGTACCACATTCCCTGGTATCCATGGTAATAAAATTTCCGATAACCAGAGAAGCTACGCTAATCATATTTGAAAAGCCTATTGTATTTGAATAGGTGCCGATAGATAAATACACGCTTAAAACGTGTTGCTGATTTCTTTTCCACTCAAACCCTATGAGGACAAAGGCAAATATAATGGCCAACCTACCATTCATAAAAGGCGTTGAATTGAAAGTAAATAACTCCTTTTTTTCTCCTTTTTTCTCTGTATACATAGCTAGGAATGTACAAACATAAAACCTTGCGTATTACTACACCTTGTTCGTATGTTGTGTGTTCCAGGTAAAGCCAGTTGGAAATTTCAGTGCAGCATCCTCTATATTGGGCTTTATTGGTACTTGTAAACATGCTTGTGATACGTAGACTCTGGTTCGTTCAATTCTAATTGTCAATACTTGAATTTTACATGCCTTTAGAATTTCTCACAGACGCAGCGTTCTCTTTACGGCCACTTATCCGCTATAGTAATATCTATGGTCGCGGGTATCATTAATGGTGGTGTTTACGTCGCCGCGACACTAGTTTAGCAATCTCTCTATATGCAAAGCAACACCATTTAAGTTTTACATGTTGTTATGTGTTATTATTCCAATTAAAATTATCGCCATTCAGCATCGTTCGATTGCGTTCAACACTTGAACTAACGATTATATTTTATTCGCACTGCTTCAGTAAATGTGACGTAAATGAAGGGAGCGTAGAGATAGTTTATTTACGTGAAAGTTATTATGTCGGAGATTATTTTAGAGGAAAATGCGATTCCGGTTAATAAGTTTTCACGTTGTAAGAAATAAAGAATTTTCAATTTCAATGTAACATTGCCTATTTTAGTGAACAGCAGAACAATTGTAATTTTTTGATTATGTTATTAAATTAATAGAAATACCAACATTTAGCGAAATATTTCTCTTACCACAAATAATGTTTTCTAGGTTCTAACGTTAACTTATCATTAACAATGTTACGTCGACATTCATTTTCAAATATTGCAGGTTACCAACGTACTGAGCCTATATCGGCCATCACCTTCAAATATCCGATGACAAACTCAACGTAGACATTTCACATAGAGCTTTATTAGCACATACAGTAATATCGTGAAGACATACTTTGAACGCAGATTTCCTTAGCCAACGTTTTAATTTATTTATAGCGATTAAGTTTCCCGCGGAATTCTAATGGAAGTCACTTAACCAACAATACTACTGTCGTCTTTACAATAATGATAAATAATGGTAGCAAGTACTGCGGCGTAGTGTGGTAAACAACACATAAGTATCGGCACCCTCCGCACCACACAAGTTTAATTCATTATATAGTAATATAATAAATAGTCCGGGACGGCCGTTTCGAGGACACGAATGGTCCTCATCATCAACCGGTGACCGAATGATGTGAGAAAAAAAAATATTTTCTAAAACTAAACATGCATGTACTACCCCTACTTCTTAGAACAGATATTCTTTACAAGTGCCTATTTCTACCTCCTGTACGCCTTGAAGCTACGACGTGCGAAAAATAACATGCATGAACTATCCCTTCTTCCGAGAAGAAATATTGTATTTTACAAGTGCCTATTCTACCCTCTACGCGTCTTGAACTACGACATGCGAAAAACACGGCCCGGTAGACGGGAAGATCTCTCTTATAACCCAAAATATAAACAAGCGCCAGCCTACTGCAAAAGGTAAAAAAGGACAGAGTACGACAACAGTTCGTTTTCTCTGTTCAACAGATTTTTATTACTTTTTATATAAACCGTCTCGTACGCATCTAATTCTCGCGGCGACGTTACGTGTTTAATCAATTTTAAGTCTTCTAATTTAATACTATGCCCGGTTTCATTTATATGTTGCGCCACACTCGACGCGTCCAATCTGCCGTAGCGATAATTTCGTATATGTTCTTTGAATTTAGTTTCTATCGCTTTTTTTGTTTGACCAATATAGGCTTTATTACAGTGACTACATTCAATTTTATAAATACCCGACCTTTCTCCCATTTTCGGTTTGTCTTTAGCATTACCGAGAAGATTCCTTAGAATCCTTAGAGTCCTTAAAATAGGTTGAGAAATGTTAAGGTTGACGAAATCACAATTTTGTAAATTAGACTGAATTGAATTCACAAGAGTCAGAGTTGTTCGATGCAAGGCCAGAATTATAACATGCGAATTCGCGTTGGTTTAGGATGAAATATACAGGATGATACGTAATTTATTCAATTTCCAAATGTTTTATGTCGCAATTTAAATGTTTCTGAAAAATAGATTCATTGCAACATGCGTTTTGGGTGCATGTTAGATTACATTAGTTGAACTGTTTATTATAATCCACTTTTTGGAGATGTTGGGGGAAGTAACGGATACTCGTAGCAACTAAGCTAGGACAAAGCTTCTTTTGATCCTTAATTACTTAGTGAAGAGACAATGGAGAGAAAACGTCTAGATGTTAAGTTTTTATTAATAAGGGCTTCAGGGCTATCTAACCAACTGCGTTGTAAATTAAAAAAAAACATAAGATTACATTGTAAATTCATCTACTTACAATATGTGAATTATTAAAGACCTTAACTAATTTTTTTTGCTGATGGAAGTAGCATTAATGAGAAATGCAACAAAAAATGGTAATATTACGATCAGCACTAATTTTCCTGGTAGATATATAATGTAACGTCACCATCGGTTGCTGCCTTTGGAGTTGGACGATACTTTACGCTCTTTATCTCCTTAAATAGTTCTAGATACCATTAATCTACTAATTGGAGGGTTGTCTGGATGAGTATAATTGATCATCATCATCATCATACGTGACAAGCCCCCAAATAGGTTTTTCTATACTCACCGAAGCATCGAACCTACCGAATTATTAGGTTCGATATCAGTTAAATTTATTTTACTTAAACTTTATATTCGACACTAATTTCAATGTAACTGAAGCAACATTATCGCAGACACAAAACAACTGCTTTAGAAAAACAATTTGTCATTGATAATAATAAAAAAAAACGCAAAAGTTGTTATTATATTATCTTAAAATAACGATCTTTATTATTCAGAATCGATATTTTATTTTCTGCTACATCTTTAATATTTTAGAATAATGAAGAATTTGGATGAATAGTCATGTAGTTTTCTAAATTTTTAGAATAAATAGCGTTCAAGTGATGCAAAGTTAAGCTCTTGTTCCTATTGAAAGAAAAAAACAAGGCGGTTACGAACACCAGTTGTACAAAACAAGTAAAACCTGTATGACAAGAGGTGAACGTCATTTCACTTGATGCAATAATTTACATCATCCTGTATAAAGAAGATTGCTACTAAGAGGCACACGTATACCATTATATTCCAGCCGATATATGTTAATATTGATCCTTATAGTAAAATATTTTGGTGTAATACATAATTTAACAAATATTATTGCAGAATATACGAGATACGTATCATAATGTTAAAGATAACGTTTGTTTGTTGTTGATATAATTTGATATAGTAAAATTTAACACCCCACACAGTTGATAAAATGTACCTACTTTATATATTTCGTACTACATTCTATTATATAGTCCTATTTAAAACAACGCATTGTTATTAAAGTAATGAAACATATTAAAGTTAACTAAGAAAGTATTACTTGTAACGTTGACATCAGATACACATTACTGATAAAAGTAAGCATACTTTTACACGTATGAAAAGCAATAAATCACACGCCCTGTAGCTGCGAGCTCTAAAAAAAAGGATTTAGCAAGTACACAATTGAGTGCTCCTTTGCCTACTGTCGCGAAATACATACCTATCCTTTACCATCAATAACTTTCGAGATACGAATATGCTTGTATGTAACTCTAATATTGAGATTTAGCGGGATATGCAAAGCGCGCCAATATTATCAGCAATACTAATATGGCGTGTGATATTATTTAAGCAAGTGCAATATCTATCAAAAGGGAAACGTTAGCGGAATGTTAATTAATTCTAATACTCCCTGACATACCTCGAATCTCAACATTTGAACACAATAAAAGTTACCGATCTGTCTTGGATATTCCTTCCAGAAAACTCCTTATATTAAGCGCGGTAACAAGGAAAGCCTCCACGTTCATCAACCGATTGATTTTATTTCGAAGTAAATAGCTAACACATACAGAAACAGTGATTAAATAGCTTCATCGAATGATCGTCGATGCGGAATACATGCTGCCATATGTTCCTAGAAATGCTTATAATACCAGTACTTGGATTGTCCAAGCTATTATTCGATACGTGTCACATTTCGGTAGCCGATTACAGTGAATTAACTTTTTATATTTACTATTAGTAGCGAAATTTTAATTTTATAAATAATGAGACATTATATAAAAGCTGCTGTTGTGCGACTCGAAGCGAAAAATTTTTGATTATACCAATTACCTTTTTTTAGAATAATTTTTCGCCTATTTCCTTTTGACTGAATTGTCTATTTAATTACGTTTCAACAGATAGCGGTATACAAGTTAAATACTTTGGAAACTAACAAAGCTGTTTAAAATGCGTAAAAGGCAATTGTCGAGGAGTTCCAATGGCTTTGCTTCGTTGGTATAATTATATTTTATTGCATGAAGACATAATTTACTTTGTGGTTGAAAGTATTTATTTCATCTTCAAAGACCTGAAATATGATCCATCAAGTAAAATATTAAAAATTTGCATAAATGGTTACTTTGCACCCGTAAAAATATAGAAGCCAATGCTTGGTATGGTACATCAGACGATAGACTACCGTGAAACCAGATTTTTCTTAGTATCTTGCAGAATCTTTAAGAATTTGCACGGTATTTCAATCTTAGAAAACCTGCACACGATTTTACAAGAAAATAACATCCTTCTCATTTTCGGGTACTAGTGGAAGAGTGGTTAAAGTAGCACTTTTCCAAATAAATAGATTGAGATCTTAAGAACTCCTAATAAAACTCTTTATAACTTTACCTCAGCAAAACAATCAGAAACTGTAGAAGATCTAAAGGCACGAATAAAGCAAGTTTGACAATTCACAACACCGTATTTGCCTAAAGTTGTTCACAAAAACACAAGGGTCTTAGCAATCAACTGCGTGCAGCTTATGTTGATTTCAATAATTAATTCTGGACCTACTGCTATTACATTATCCGATGTCTTAGTTCTCAGTTAATGGATTTTCTAAATGCCTAAAACGACAATGAATAAAGCAATTAGGTATTGTTTTGTCAATTACAGCTTATCTAAGACGAGGACAATTTTTATGAACTCTTCCCGTAAACTTCTATCCCATTCCATTAACCTGTTCTTGAAGATTTCAGACGTCATCTATGCATTTTTGCTAGCCCAAGATTGGAGGTAATTGTTTGATAGTAATTCAATTAAAGCATCGCAGTTTCAACGTTTGCGTTTTTTCGCCATGAGCTCTTCTAAGGACAGCCAGCAGCAGAAGCTTATGATCCAATTTTTGAGTTTACCCTTCTGCTTTAATTCTCAGCATTGCTCCCCTCACATTAACAGCTCCATCAATTGCTACAGGAAACCAACGATTGACGATATCATCTATTTTCGGATCTCTTCCTTCTCGTCTTTGATTTTTTACAGCTCCTTTTTTTCTTCTGATTTGTAGTTACACAAGAAATGGCTTGCCAGTCACCTGCCATACGCGCAACCTTTTCTTTTAATTCTCTCTATAATTTTTATCAGACGAAGGTAGGACTTTTCACGGTATTTTAATTGACAAAACTGTGTTTGTATATCAAGTGCTTTCCGACATATAAAGCTCACTGCATGAAAGAATGGAAAATTATATGCACAACAGCAAGGTGCGCCTATTGCAAGTGTCTGCTAATAATGAATTACTTTTAAATTAATTTATTTTTTCGATTGCCAAAGATGTTTATGCGATTTCATATTACATTTGAAGCAAGGAATTTAGAAATAATTTACATTTCTGCTAGTTGGCTCTAGTTTTTGGAATATTGTACAACAACTAATTTTTCAGAACACATCAGAAAATGCCTAGAAACAATAACCAAAAAATATAATGCTAAGATAGCTTAGCTTCCTCATGGTATTGATGGAATAATTCACGGTAAACGCAATAAAAGGAGAGAGAAAAAAATTCACTAACACACGGACATGTTTCTGCCTACCCGGCGTCATCAGCGTAGTTTCGAGAGTATTTTTCATATCTCTACCTTCTATCGCTGTTGCTTCACAGTTAATACCACAACTTTCTTTGGCACTAGAGGGCGCCAAGAAATGTCGAGTTTGTCGTTTTGAAAGTTGTGGTATTAACTGTGAGGCAACAGCGATAGAAGGTAGAGATATGAAAAATACTCTCGAAACCACGCTGATGACGCCGGGTAGGCAGAAACATGTCCGTGTGTTAGTGTATTTCTTTCTCTTTCCTTTTATTGCGTTTGCCGTGAATTATTCCATCAATACCATGAGGAAGGTAAGCTATCTTAGCATTATATTTTTTAACTTATTTTTCATTTTGCTCTAGTTAGGACGCCATTTTTTCAATGGTTGCGTCATTTCCAACAAAGCAAAATTTACTGAAAGAAAGAGAAATAACTGCAGGTGAAGCGAATATCATAAGAGAGTCTTTGCTTGACAGGGATGAAATCAGTTTGCCTCCACTTCTCATAAAGCTGGCGCTCATGAAACAATTTGTTAAAGTCTTACATAAAGAAGAGGAATGCTTTTGTAGATCGTTCCGTTCCCCAAAGTAGGTTTAGAAAAATTAAAGGCTGGAATTTTTGATGGTACTTAAGTTCGCAAAGCTCATTAACTGACGTTGAAGCCTCTGCTTGGTGCTCTTTTGTTACTGTGCTTAAGAACTTCTTGGATAACAATAAGCAGAACATTATGAAGAACTTATACGAAATATAGTGGTCAATTTTAAAAGAATAGGTGATAATATGAGCATTAAATAACCATTTGGACAGATTGCCGGAAAGCCCCGGTGAATTTAGTGAAGAACAAGACGAGCGATTCCGTCAAGACATACAGCCAATGGAGTTGTTGCAAACTGCAACATGATAGTTTTCAAGTCCAACACAATAGAAAATCATACAAACGGCATTTCACCTAGCATGGTTTTTTCATACCTTTTCAAAAAAAAAGCATTATCATAGAAACTAGAACCAATATGATAAAACGGTGAGCAAATATGGGATCAACAACACTAAATTACCCTGCAACTGTTCTAATAACGGACACAATAAAGTCACTGTTGGCCAGTATTAGCTACGCTTCGTCTCTGAGCAATGAGCGTGCACATTTATTTTATCGATAAAGTCCCCGTGAATGTTGCTCGACGACGAATGTCTAGCAAATAGACCCATTAGATAGAATTGTGTTCTAATAATCGGCATAAAATATGTTCCGGTTCTTCAAGAAAATAGTCAGACAAACGGCAATACTTACTAATCGGAATGGATTATATATCTCTAATCAATGACTACGACAAGGTATAGATTAACAACAAATTCTACACCATTTTCTCAATAGTAAACCAATAGGTAGAACTATAAAAATTCGTACGACATATATAAGTTCCAATCAATTTACCTTAACCATGAGAAAGACTACATGTATTTGTAATAACGACATCTTCAACGTTCCATTCCATGTTCTCAAAGAAATAAAATGATTGTGAAGACAAACTGATTAGACAGAATACCGTCTTCATTGTGCCGGAATGCAACGCTTTTCTACGTACATCGATATATCTCCAATGAGTCTCCAATTTAAGTGTGGACAACATATCAACTTAACGAGCATTATTGAAATTACGTTGGCAAAAGCTTGTCAAAGTCGGAATGCAATCGCTACTGGTACAATGCCGAATGGTCGTTATTCCGGAACGCCGAACCTCTGCAATTTCAAGAGATTCCTTTGTATTTTCTCGTCAGTTTAGCAGACGTTCGCGAGCGAAGATTTCAATTAGAGTGAAATGAAATACATAGACCTGCTAGCAGCTAACGCCCTGTGCTTAGTCGCGCTCGTATCACACAATAATAACAGCCATGAATAAATCCGATGGTAAATGATTGCAATTACGGTCGTGTTCCGATGAACCGGTAATCGCATAGTGAGAGCGCCATTGAATCGGATGTATAGTTGGCGCCTGATGTCTTGTAAACGCATTGTGCATCTTTATGAGATCGCTTGTTTCCCGTCACTCCCTTCCAAAAACGTGTCATATTGAAAGTATGATGTGTTACAATGAGAGCGCAAGTGTGTGAAATGAAATCTTCTCTATTTTAGCATTAGAAGTTATGTAATTTTTCAAACGTTAAGTTGTAGGTACGAACAAGGAGAATCCATTTTTAAGCCTTGAGAATTCCTTAGCATTAAAAGAGATCTTAATTTGCCTAATAGTCCGGGTCCGCTCGCGTCTTTAAGTTGTACTGTTCCAAGGCTCAATTCTAGAGCACCCGGTGCATTTTACTGTCAAATCCAACGAATTGACATTAAACTGAATTTTCCCTTTTACAGATCCACTCTTCTATACAACGGTACTATCAATGGTGTTGATTTATTTCATTTAAGTCTGCGGCAATTCAAATTGTCTGCTACTCATCAATATTGCACTTTATTATCTTATAATAAATTACTTTATAACTTGGTCTTCTTTTGCTATTTTGTGTTAACCTGTTTGTTTCCCAAATATAAATAAAATAAGAATAAATAAATTAATATGCCTTGACTTTAAACTGTTAATTGTTTAAAATTCATTAAACCTTTATTTGTCGCATTCGAAGCACAAAAAACACGTTAGTGATATCGAGCTTTTTACATTCCTTTATGTTCTAGAAAACAATTCAAAAATTAAAATGGGAAGTACAGTTGTCATCAAGGAAATCCACCTTGCAATTCGAACGTATGAATGAGTCGTTTACAAGGAGTTTGGAGTACTACAAGCAGCATCACACATTGTTCCTTGCATGTCGGACTGAAGCCACCATAACGTCGATTTTGTTGACAAAGGAAAAAGTACAACTCAGTAGCGTATCATTCTTGCCATAAAATTACGGGATATTCAATCAGCGGCGTAGCGTTCTTATTATTAGTGAGGTTAAAAGTATACACAAAATAATTTAATGAAAATGAACACAAACAAATCGAAACTAGGTTGCTGTTTTGTACTGCAGTATCCCTTATACACGTATCTATAATCTTCACCAAGCAAGGATTAAGATTATAACGAATTATAGTTTGAAACGAGAGAGTTCAATCCTGTTCCGCTCTTGAAGAATCGAATTTAAATATTTTAGTTTTGGTTTGGTTTTTGGATGTACAGATGCTTCTGCTACTCCGAGTGCTTTGGTTACTTTGAAATGTTCTTTCAATTTATATTTTATGCTTTGCATTATGATTCCAAAAAAGTGTTCTGAACTTCTTTTTTAATACTTTTCGTATTTTTAATAGTACGGTACCGCGTGCAAGAGGCGGACTGTTGTGGCCAATTGTGGCTAATTATGGCCAACTAAGTTGATAAAACAACAACTAGCACGTGGTCATACGATTTAAGATAACAATTTTGTTAATTACTTGCAGATGCGGTCCATATTATAAGGTGCGGCAATATTAACCCAAAACACAATATTCCTGTACTACTACTTAATCTAGTACTAGTTTCGGCAATATGTCATCAACCAGGGTTTAAAGTATAATACATCAAAGTAATAGTTTGAAAAAGAAGGTATGCAGCATTCACAGCCGATAATGAAGGCTCCGTAAAAATAATATTGTAAAATGCTAAAGTTGAAACATGAAATAAGCAATTGGGATTGATAAAAGCAAAATGACGATACTTGGTAAAATTGATAAGTATATTGAGAAGGATGATCAATTTTGGAGTTTAAAGTGCAGAAGAGAATAGGGTAAAATACAAACTTGAAAACAGAATCACAAGTTAGATGTATGCTTAGTGCTAGCATAAGTCTACCTAACTTGGCATATGTATACAGACTTGCATATGTATGATGGGCAAAAGTATACTTGGACGGCTGGCAAGCGACGGAGCAGTATGGATAGTGTACACAAGCCTCACTTTCGTAGATGTTTACTACGTATCGTCCAAGTTTGCGTTTGTGCCATCATACACAATATTTTTAAAATTATATCTTAAAATTATGTTACACACTTTTTTCCTTTTAATTTTACACGCTCTTTCCTGTTAATTTAGGAATGTGTGTCACTCCTTCTTCTTCTTTTTCAACTAACACTAGCATAGACGCTTTCGGTTTTGTATTTTCGATATAAACTAACCGTCCATTGCTGAAACTAGTACAGTACTAGTCAATAAGGTTTTATTCTTGAATGTCGTTTCTGATATTATGATACAGTTTTTTTTTTTATAAATGGTAAGCGACCCAATAAGTTTACAAGTGAACTTTCTTACGGTAGACGCAGATAAATTTTTAGATACATAATGTTGTTTGGGATCATTTGGATTAAACCTTGCAATAATTCCACAATATTGTCTTCTTTGTATACCAACAAATTTAACTAATCTTACAAAGCGGCATAAACTGAAACATCTTCCTTACCTGATTTCGACTAGAAGAAATGTTACCGGAATTCATTCCAGGCCTCCATATTAGTATCTGCGTTATCCTAACGTAGTTTCCTATGAGGATGACAGCTTTATCCAATACTTCGAGAACTTTGTTGTAGTCTTCGGTTTCGGAAAGGATTAATACGGTGAATCCTTTAGATATCGTTTTAGCGCTGAAACAATATTGAATAATATTGAAAAATTAATATAAACGGTATTCATCATGCACCTTGTTTGATTATTATAGTATAACATGTTACTATAGGCACATGCGAGGAAGATTTTTTTGTACGGAAATTTTCTAATTCATATTTTGCCTACCCGGAAAATCTTATTTAAGGTAAAATTGAATTACATAGATTAAGATTATAATCTGTAGTTAATGTAAAAACGAAAGATAAATAGGAAAATATGGTGGACGTCTCACGAGCAAGTGCATCGATAGAACTGAAAACTTTACAATATAATAAGCTTACATATACTGTTAAACTAATATACTTTCAATTAACTAAGTCTTCCGGTTATATTGGCAGTAGGCGCCAACTTTGTTATTTCAAGTGTTACATCCCCTCGTTTGTCTTGGAAAATTGAAATTATGCAGAACTGTTGACTGTATAGATTCCAAACCGAATAAATTATGAGAAAACATTATACAGTGTGTTCGACAAGTACGAGTAAACTTTCAAGTGGGAGAAGCATCAAAATGTAGCATTTTTTAATGCGATTACTTATTTTTCTCTTTCAAACTGCTCTTGGAAAACAACTCAAAGGTATTGGCACGTACTGCACCACACATGTTTAATTAATGAATCCGGGACATCTGTGTGCTTCTAGGATACGTCGATCCTCATTTTGAACCGTTGGATGTGAGAAAAAAGCTCTAAATCTAACATGCTTGTTCTCTTCCTCCTCTCGAGAAGAAAATATTATTTACAAGTACGCCTACACATCTTAAAACTAAGACATGCAAAAAATACGAAAAAACAGGCGAAACATGTGTATGGTTTACCCTAACAAATTAAATAGAACTGACAATGACAACGGTTTCGTTTATGTGTTGTGTTACACTTGACAATTCTATTCTACTAAGTCTATAAGATCTCACAGGCTCTTTGAATCTGGTGCCAATCGCACTTTCCGTTTGACCCATATAGGGTTTATCACACTTATTACATGCAAAAAAAGAATGCATGCAATGACTGTGGCAAAGAATCGAAACCGGGCATAATATTAAATTAGGAAACCCGAAATTGATTAAAATCACAAGGCAGGAATACATGCAATAGATTCATAAGAACTCTCCACTATCCAAAGAAGCGAAGATGCAATATTTTACAGTTTTCTGGGACGCAAAGGGTATTGTCTTAATGTAGTTTATACCAAACCAAAAGGGACTATGGAAACAGGAAATGTTAAATACTATTATACGCGAAAAAGACTCAACAGTTGCTGGAATTAGACGTTTATGAAACTATTTACATAAAGAGCAACATAAATTTGATGAATACAGAAAACGGACGTTGTTATACTTAGTTCTGTTTGATTTATTAGGTAGGGCAGACACTTGTTCAGGAGACCATTTCGTCTACCTTTTCGTATTTTTCGCATGTCTTAGTTTTAAGGTGTGTAGTTGAAAAAAGCAGGTACTTGTAAATAATATTTTTCTCGAGAATAGGGATAGAGCAAGCATGTTAGATTTAGAGTTTTTTGTTCACATCATCCGGACAACAGACAAAATGAGGATCGCCACATCGTCGAAACAAGTCTCCTGGATTACTTAATTAAACTTGTGCGGTGCAGAGTACGTCGATACTTTTGTGTTGCTTGCCATACTACCATACAGTCATTGCGATCATTATTACTCAAATTGCTTTTTTCAAGAAAACAAAAGGATGTCTCATCCATTGCGCATCTAAAATGGATACTTTAGTTCAATGGTACATGCGGGCTTGGATATTACCAAGTTTTCAGGATTCCCTAACTTTCTCGTGGAACACCCGTACATTGGTCACGTACAAAACACAAACCTGCCCTCACGTCCTAGCTGTGCCGTCGCGTAACATGGGAAAACGTTTGCTTCTAACAGTACTACCAATAATTAGATCTTGTCGATCCAAAGACGAAAAATGGAGAGAAACTAACCGGTACCAGAAACATAATCTTACGTTATAACATTGATTTACTACCGTGAGTATTGTGAATTGCCTATGTCCACCAGGTAATAAAATAAATCAAGTCTCTACATACAAAAATGCTCACAGCGTAAATAAAAGGACTCACAACGTACACAATACATTTGTATGAGGCAGAAAGAAAGCACCACAAATAGGAAGCATACAGATATACTGGTATAATAATAGGTCCGGTGAATGAGTTTAACATAATTGCTCTTCTTAAACGTTTATGCCACATATCTTGTAAGCTTCATTCCAATCTTCCAGCTAAATTTGGTAAATGATGATAGTACCGCGCAAAAATGTTAAGCTTACGTAATTTTAAGCTTGCCATGGTTATTATTTTATATGTACACAAGTGGGCGATATGTGTGCATTTTTAGAACCAATCTTTTCCTAGTAGTTTATGGTTTAGCCTATTACCTACTATGTCGTGCCTCTCACTCTAAAATGACAATGTTTATATTTGTTTACGCTTACTTCTCAGCATTCATTCTTATCATAAGGGAGAATTCGTGTTGGTGCTTCCCACCGCCTACGCCTACCTAGAGAGCAGATAAACATGCAACGAAAAGAGTATATATTAAGGTTTATGCCTTTTAAATTAGACAGAACAGAATGGAATATCCTTCGTAGGGTCCATTCAACATAAGGAAGCTACTCCGGACTTTCCAGTTACATTTTCATTTGTAATTATTATCCTCTAATTAAGCCTCTAGAAGCTGGAAACTCGATCAGTTTATACAGGCTATTCTAAAATTTCTAATACAAATTTTTACGGATTATAAATGAGTCTAAATGCATTTTGAACTAGAACCTATGTCTGGAAATACAACGCTGCTAGACGACAATTAAAAAAAGTTACTATTTAATTAATTATTTTATTTTATTTAAGTATTTATTTAAATCACTGCATAGTGACCTGAATTCGTGCAACCAGATAGTTTGGCTTTGTGGAACTCTCACAAACAATATTTTTCATTTGTCCCCACAGGAAGAAATCCAGTCGAGTCAAATCAGGTGGTCGTGGGAACCAAGCAACTGAGCCACCTCGGTTTACCCATCTTCCCCCGAATATTTGGTGAAAATGATCCCGAACAGGAAGTCTAAGATGAAGTGGTGCGCCATCGTGTTGAAACCACGTTCGTTGACATATATTGAATGGTACAATCTCAGGTTAAATAAGTATGACTAGTTAGATAGCATGGGAAAAGGTGCGCCCCAATTAAACGATCGCCAAATATATGCTCCCACACATTAACACCGAACTGTTGTTGGATGCGTGGCAATACCTGACATGAGAGGTCTTGGCGTCCTAAACACGGCTCCTTCGAAAGTTGAAAGTACCTTCTCTAGAAAATTTACCTTGGTCGGCGAAGGAAATTCGATGTAGAAGTTACGGTTCTTCCACAATACAGGAAGCATGCGCAAAAGGCAATACGTCATATGATGCAAAATCTACTTGACCATTACATGGACTTTCTGAAGACTGTAAGGGTAGTAGTTGATAATGTAAAACTTTCCAAATGGTGTTACGAGCTACACCTATTCCACGAGTAAGGATTTGGGCACTCGTTCGTGAGTTCGGCGTAGTACGTACTTAAGTGATAGAGGGAAAGTTACATAACATCAGGTTATAACTGTTGTATAATGTAAGCATCCCGGTTCTTATTAATCGTGTTACATATACATAAAATTAGTACATTTGCTCGTTCCCACAGCAGAAGCATAGTTTGTGTTCGCTTTGCTAGTAGCCCGGAAAGGATGCGTTCTCTGACATGGCATCCTATTTAAAATGAATTTTATTTAGTCTTATTTGTATTGATGATCGAGGCGAAAAAGCGCAGCACAAGAAGAGGATGCAGATTGAAAGGCCTTTTACGCGATGGGAATAATTTTTCCCATTCTGATATCATAAATGCTAAACAGAATTGCAAGTTAAGCTTTATAAAATCTTGTCGCCTTTATATGTTCCTCAACAGCATAAGTTGATCCTACGGAACAGTTGATTGAGACTGAAAATTCTGTTGAAATTTATGAAACACAATTTACTGTCCACTGTGCAATCGCATTTTATGGAAAAAATTTAAAAAGAATTTAGGGGATTTATTCTTCGTACCTACTTTTGTTACATTTTGATGCAATAGTTTATCTCAGTTTATTTCAACAAAGCACACCAAGGAAGAGGTTAGGGGTGACATAATTTTATAAATTATCACATCATATCTATTATCAACCTTCTTTTGCAGAAATACCTGAGAGTATGTTTAAAGTTAGATAAAGTTTCTTGTAGCAGCAATGAGGTTATCAATGTTTAATAAACAACTTTGAACCGGACGTGAAGGTTCAAGAAAAGTATGAGGTTGGTCAAAGGCTTCGTAATAATGACGTTAAATATACTTTTCTCGCGGCAGTAGCTCCTACGCCATAAAAATTCTTTGAAATTTGTAGATCAAAGGAAATTGAGAAGGATGTGTATTGTTGTAAAGGTTTCTGTCCATGTTGCCGCTGGTCATAACCGTAAGTGTGTAAATAGCTTGGGTAGTGAAATTGACTTTATTGCAACTATTCTATAGGCCCGAAGGATGAAACTTGCGAGCAACGTGCGAATGGTGAGTCGAGATTTTAGCAGGAAACAAACGCATACTTTTTTTTTTCGTAAGCAGAATAAGTACTTTCTTAGACGTTGCCTTAAGCTTCGATAGTTCAACATTGGTTTAAGTAGTCCCGCAAAACCATGCAGTAAGAAAGGAGGGATTGGAAAATTTGTTTCCATTTGTTAAGATTAAAGTTTAGGGTGAGTTCTTGTAGCTTGTTTTCTACTCACAAACGAAAAACTAATTACTAATAACTTGAATAATTTATGGAATGTATAAATGAGACGTGTTCATGCACCTATAATTACGAATTTGTTTCAGCAGAAATCTTTAAAAAATTGCGCAGTATAAAGAAGGATAGTTTGATTGTATGTAAATCCCGAGAGGCAAGTGTCGATAATTTAATTATAATGGCGCCTCCAAGAAACATCACAAATGAAGGGCGACACATATAACCTCTATGGTTATAGTAAGTCCATATACTTATAGGAAATTGCAACAACAATTCTCAGTATTTTAGTGCGCACATCTGCTATGTCTTAGACATTTGCCAAACTGTCGTCTTAGCAAAGTAACGTTTGCGTTAGCGAAAACAAAGTATCAAATTCCACAAGTTCTAAGAGCGTAGATTCCTTTAAACTATTTCAAGTAGTGCGACTGTCAACGAAAGCTAATCACCGGAGAGAATTTAGCGGTTCTATTGGCTAACTCGATGCAGCTTTCGAATACACACGCTTATATTATACAGAGAAGTTCAGTGGTTCGCTTTAATTGGTCGTAAATTACTTTGGTTATATGAGCGTGTAGCTCATCATTTACTCGATATTAATGGGACTGTCTTAAGATGAATTATGTATACTTCCGGATTTTCTTGGCTTACCTGTGAATGTTAGAGGGTATCGTAGAATACACACCATCGGCGAAGGTGTTATATCGAGAGTTAATTTGACAATTCGTAACTGCGGTGAATAACTTTTATGGAAAAGTCAGAGATAGACAAAAAACGGTCTTAAACCGAAACATTTCCCTGCAGTTCCGCACTTACTATAAAGCATTACAATTTATTACATATTACGATGCCACAGAATTGTCGAGCTGCTTATACTGTTAATTGATTTTCCATCATATGCAAGGGAAATCGCAACGTTTCTAATTAGTTCGCTAATAGCAGAGTATTTTTGAAAAATTTAACTTCTAAACTATTTGAATATGTTGGGAACGGATGATGAATTTATTTAAATATATCGCTGCATGTCCACTGTATAATTCACAGATGCCGAAATAATGATATGATTTGGCACTTGACCCCCAAATGTTTATTTCGACAGGAAGTATTCGATTTATAAGGGGCTTCCAAAAGTAAAGGCTCTGAGGGAAAACCACGAAAGCAGAATGGTCCGAGGTATTAAGGCATCATGGTCGCTCCACGGATGAGGAATTCAACCTGCATCACACCCGGATTGTCCCAAAAGCACAGACATCAAGTGATTTTCTTCTCTTCGATTGTGTATCTCTTTGATTCCGTTAATCAAAGTCTTCTATCAGAATTGTTGTTATTTTACTTTTTCAACGCATCATCCTAATGGCAGTTACTGTTACCACATTATTATCGGCAATTGCATATCAATGAGTACATCCGGAGATGCTAATGTATTAGTCTGAGAAGGCTAAAAACGAACAATAAAATCGTGAAATATAGAAAATCACGCAGGTAGTTTCTTAAGCATCCTAGTTGCTGTAGCAAATCGGTATGTCTTCTATTTAACATAATATAACAGCCAAAACTTAACTAAACGTCTCCTAGCAACACGAAGAAATGTTACTGAAACGTTTTGTCATGGTCTAGTATTGGATCTTTGAAGTTATTTGTTGCATCATTTCGTTTGCTGGTTTTTAAAGTCCGTAATACTTTCAAACTGATGTTGATCTATTGATGTTAAGCGAAACTTATTATTTCTGAAATAGTATCTGTTATGCCAAGAAATTAGACATTTTTAAATATTGATAGACAGGAAAAGTTATTAGTTCTATTTTTTATCAATTCAAGCAGCTTTTTCTTCAAATTTTTGTTTATCAGCTACATTTTTTCAGACCATATTATTAAAATGAGCTTGATGCTACAGCACAAAAACAACTAGGGTCTGTGTTATTCTCCGCATTGGATACGGATATTTCGAGGTGCGTTTAGATTGACACTCAGACACTCAGAGTACGAATCTTATCATTATTTCAGCATTCGGTAATTCTGTTATGGATATATCGCAAAGTTCATAAATGATGTGGCGACGGACCGAATTCGTCATCTGTTCTCAGCAGCAAAATATCCGAGACTGTCTACAAGGGACCTTCGCATGATTGTTGGAATTCTGACTGAACATTGCCAGATAGAGAAACACCTCTTCAGTATGGGATTTACCGAGACTGGAGATGAGACAGTGACAGAAGCATGGCTTACCACCATTGACACGATTGTTCTCAGCAACGTTCTAATTTATGCCGCATTGAAGTCGGTTAGCAACTGGTAGGTAAATGTAAACATAAAGTGTTGGTCTCAGTGCTGCGCTGTAATCGTTTCGGTGTTATTGTCGGTAAATGTGGAAACACCCTATATACCAGAATGGTCATTTTCGCATTTACTGACAACAGCACCCATAGGATCACGGCACGGCTGCGATACTAACGCGACACTATTTACACTTATCGACCAGTCGTCAATCGATTTCACTGCCGAATGCATTATACCTAACCGCAATCACTTTTAATGTTATAACAAATGAACAAGTTGAACTCATAAGGCGAAATAATCGGCAAGCTTAGAGACGACACAAACAAGTCGACAACTGCAACGACACCGAAGATTCTCTTCATTTATATGTACATATAACATTTGATGTGCACCGGTATCATTATTATTACTATTAGTGTCGTGCCGCTATCATGTCGGTGGACCTAAATATGTCATATTTCTTGTGTAAAGAGTTTTCTTACGCCGCCAATAAACAAAGGTGTTATCTCAAGCTGTGCATTCCGATTATGTTGTCTCTAAGCCTACGTGCATACTATTTTTTCACAGTACTTAACACTAAACATCAAACCTACCGTGTAATCGAGGCGTAGTATAACAATAGCTTCGCTATTTCGTATTTATTCAAATTTGCTCTGGTAATACATTCGGCGTAGCAAAGGATGACAGGCCTACCATGATTATCTGTGGTTCCTGGAACAAATAGAAAGTTATGTTTATAACAAGCAATAAAATCAAGAAGTTTTGTGAAGAATAGTGAGTACAACAAATATATAAATGACAGCTTACGCACGTTAGTAGCAAAAGTAAATTAGCAAACAGTAAGCGCAGCATCTAGTAATGGTAAAACAGTTCGTAACAAGACTTTTGCTGACAGATACATTCCTTCCCATAACGAAGAATTCTTATCTCTCCGACACCCAACGCCATTAAGCGCTGGATAAAAATACAATCCGCAGTCGATCGGCAAATATCTTTACTTCATTAACTACGGAATATAACAATTTATTACGATTCGATTTAAATTCTTTATTACGGATCCGAACCCCTCGATCTGGATATGATGCGCCAAGCAACCGGAATGATTAATCACATTTAATGTTTTCGAAAGTTTTACCGCCATAATTACCAGGCATAAGCTTAAAAATTTTAATTGAATCCTTAACGGGAACATTCCGGTCATGTTCAAATACGTGTTATAAAAAGAACTCGCGAAAGCTCATTTCAGTGTATGGCGCAGTACGTAAAAATGAGTTCTTTTTAGGACGAAGTATAACAAAAGTATTCAAAAAAATTGATTTCGGGTTGTTTAATTTCTGGAAGAAAGTGAGATAGTTCGTTTAAGGTACTGATTTGCGCAAGTGTTTTGGAGAGAATTGAAAGTGTAGATTTGTTGCTTCTGATGTTGCGCTTTGATTTTTAATTTGAATACTTTATCTAGCCAAGAATGATAGTTATAAACATATGTTTGGTGTCAAACTTAACCAAAAAAAATAATTCTTTTAAAGCAGTCTATCGCCCCTTTTTAATTGGGTTTGCAAAAACTATTTTAGACTTAGTATTGTGATGTTTTTTAAAGCATTACCTCCAAACAACATTTAACGGACAACGCTTTTGGAATTCCTTTTGCTTTAGATGCTGTTATTCCTGACAGAGGACGTCTCCGTTATTTATTTTTATTGAATACCGCTAAGATCTCTTACTTTTTATAATAATTGTCAACTGTTTCACCAATTTTTGAAAATTCGAAAGCAGCCCAGTGATAGTGCGTATAAGATGCTTCATGAAGGCTCATGGCCATGGTAAATGATCTGTGGTTGATGATAATAATAATAATAATAATAATAATAATAATAATAATAATAATAATAGTGGTAATAGTAACAATAATAATAATAACAATGTTTTATGGGTTCAATAATGCACATATCCTGGTATACAACAAAAAAAATAAGACAAAAAGAAAGAACTGAACGATTCAAGATCAGTTAAATGTAAAACGCAAGCGACTGCTCCTCGCCTTAAGGCATACACGTAAAAGCAAGCATGTTAATAATTAGAGAGTAATACCTATTATACGATTAGAGTACAAAATTACATGACAAAGGCAATCAACTCTATAATGATAAAAATTAAAATAAACTAGTAGGCAAAGTTTTCATTTACTGTAAGTAAGCCCCCAATCGGGCACGAGACGATGGAATAAGCAAAATCTTAAACGAACTAGAAATAGAGTTATACAGTTTAACTATATTATAACTAATTGATCTTTTGAAACTTTCTGCTTGATTGATGCTGTAATAGTGACAACGGACCACACCAAATATAACTGATTGTTGGGCGGCAGATTTGTTTTTAATACGAACCTGTTGCGTATATTTAAATAAATAAGAATAAAAAAAATTCATCAAATCCTATAAATCGTAAGACTGCTAACATCAAGGAATGGTTAATGGTATCAATCGCCTTGGAGTAATCAAGAAGAATTAATACCGTTATTAAATTGTTACCAATAGCCTCAAATGTTATCGGTAATATGGGACAGGGCGGTACCACTACTGAAGTCCGGATGAAATTCAAACTGCTCACAGGATAAGATGACATTGTCCAAGTAAGCGCGTAGTTGTCTCTCAACTACCTCTTCTAAAATTTTCGAAAGCATTGGAAGAATAGGTATTGGTATGAGATCATTAAAGTGCTGGGATTGAATGTCCCAGCAAGAGGTGAAATCAGAGCATTTTTCCAACAGTTAGGAAAGACACCTTCAAGTAAACACGAATCGATCAAATGCGTAACTACAGGAAGAAGAAACGGGCAACATAACTGTATCATTTTGGGATTGATATTGAACGTCGCTGACCTGGTTGTTGTTAAACTGATTGAGTGTAGTAATGTCGGTACAATTAAACTAGTGTAGTAAAGTGTCCATTACTTCCGCATAGTTGAACAGGTAGGTCAGATGACTTTTTCCGGTTGAAGACATTCAAAAGTTTTAAATTTTTTCCAAGACTAGTGGAACCATTATTAGTAGCGGTACAGCGAAAATGAACTCGCTTCTCATGGCGGATGCAAAAGGATACGTGAGGCCCCGAAATTATTTATAATAGTTGAAGGAGACCTGTGTCCTCTTAATTCTAAAACCACGAAGAGCCTTATCTTTGAACTTCCTTAGTAGGCTAATGTTATCAGTTATCAGTTAGCCAAGGTGCTCTAGGTTATTTGAAAACTGCTGTTTTCGTGAATATTGAAAATAGAATTCACTAGATCAATATCACTACTATTGTACATAAGGGAGTTGCTGTAAATCACTAGAGAATTGTTGATAATTTAAAATTATAAAAGTCGCTAAAAGTATGAGATTTGGGCGCACTATGTGGCGCGTTGAGGCCCACAGCAATGTAGATCAAGTAATGATCTCATATGGAAAGATCGCGTTCAGATGTGGGGATCATATGTGCATTAATTTAGGTTCTTTCTTATTGGGAGATAATCTTCTCTGGTGCGTCCAACAAATTCTTTTTGTAAGTCTGAAGTGGACACTTGCAGACCTCATGAATTGAAATAATTAAAATGTTAAGAAGAAAGAACGTGCACACAATTTTAAAAGCATTCTCCGATATCATTAACGTAATGCAAATAAAGAATGGGTCCCAAAATACTGCCTTGCGGAATGCCAAGTGGTAGATTGCACTCATCTTCATACGAGTTTTCCGATTTTAGTTCGAATTTTCTATTTCTTAGGTAATCTCGGAACTACTCAAGAGCAGTGGCTTTTACGCCTGGACGTTTCAACATTAAATTCCATATCCAACAGTAGAAACTTAAGGCTTTATAGCTAAGTTATAGGAGTTTTCAAGAGATAGATTGTATTACAAGGTCAAGATCAGGAAACAATTTCGTATCTTTCCACATTTTTAAACTTTCTTATCTGGATAATCTGTGGTTATAAGAATTTCAATTTATTCATAGCAACCTCTACTTGTATAAAAGAGATATTCGAATTATTAGTCACCGATCGAGAGGATCTCTATTTAATTATCACGCGATGTCTGTTCAAAAGAGTGTCAATTTTAAAAGGAGGTATTATTTTTGATAAACAAAGGGTCATAGAAACTAACTGCATTCACGGCGCAATGCTAGTATATTATTCCTATATTTTCTTTACAATTCGAGAATTTGGCTGCCCCATATTATTCGCCTATAGCCACCGTGACATCCATACTAATATTCTACAACTGAAGAATACCCTCCTCTTGTCTATATTTTACAAGTAAAGTTGTACTATATTCCTTTAGCACATTCATTCGATTAAACGTACACTGCAATTATTTCCCTTGGAATTTAGTAGTAATGTAAAGATTAAGTTTTCATGGGTGTGTTTGGTATGCTTGAGCAATGAATTACTTAATGAGATAATATAGTAGAACAGGTACATATAGTGGAGGTATTTACACGAAACATCGCTCAACTCTGTTGAATACTCTCTAAAAGCCAAGAGGTCTGAATTACAAACGGTGTAGGTGTACTAGATTAATCTATGGTAATCGACAAAAGTTAGGCCGCTTATGGACCGTGAGAAACAGTATCGTGTAATGTCGTGCTTTCGATTTCATTTTCGTGTCAAAGAAAACCGAGAATCTTAGATCTTGGTGGCAATATTGTTGTTATTTAGGTACTATATAAGTGCATACAACTTTTGAGGAAACAATAATTTAGGACCTGAAGAAATTTAATTTAATTTTAGGAATAAAGTTGCCTTTACTTACGTCGTAAATTTAGGATACTTACGAAAATTAAATAGCGTGTAGGAACCTATATTTTTCCTAAACGAAAAAATGTTATGTTGAAGTTCTGGAGGTAACCCCAAAAATTATTAGTACCTCCTGAAGGCTGTATAACCAATACAAACTTTAAATAATTATAGCGAGGACTGCGGGATAGTACAAACGTCGGCAGACTCTTCACCACACAAGTTATTTGATTAATTCGGAACAATTGTTTCGAGAATTCGTGGATTAATATTGTCAACCGCACGACCGAATGATGTGAGAAAAAGCACCTACTTTTACCATCTACATATATACCATAAAACATGCATAGAATATGAAAAAAAAAGGAGATGTTTTTACCTGCAACCCAAAATGTCAACATGCGGCTGCTTTCGTCAATAAATCAATTAAAGATGAGCGGCTAAGCGGATCTTTTTTTCCGGTTAAGCGTCTAATTCTCGCGGCGGGTAACGTTCAAAATTAAAATCTAATATTATACATGGTTTCGTTTATATCTATTATGCTACATTTGGTGATTCAATCTTACTATAGCAGTAATGAGCTGTGTTCTCGGAATTTCGCGTGTATCACCCGTTTCACAGTCACCGCTTGCGATTTTATTTTACTTTGTCTGCTGTTACATAGAAAACAATTTTTATTTTTGGAGCCCTTAATAAGCTACATGTCAATAGCAAGAAGGGGTGCGAATTTTTTTAACAAAATTGGGAGAGACATGACTATTGAAGAGTAATGATTATGATGTTAAAGAAAAACAACAGAATAAATGTGTTGATTCCCTTCACCCTATTAGCTTAACACTCCATAGTGAGGGAGCATTGATTGTAGTAGGTGGTAGATGCCCTCGTCGGGTATGGTGTCCCAAATAACTTGCAGTTCACGCCTTAGAACTTCCCGTGTTTGCGGAGTATTCATTAAGCCCTCGTTTTCCTTCCCATAATGTTCCATACGTGATCGATGGGCTAGAGGTCGAAAGATCTGGTGGCCGTGGTAAGATATTAATATGGGTCTTTCCGAGCTAATTTAGAGATGTTCTCGGTACGTGAGGATGGACATTATTCTGCTGAACAAGTGGGCCTTCAAGCCGCTGAAAATATAGAAGGATACGGCTCCACCACCTCGAATAAACACTTACTCCCATATGCTATATCACCTCATACCAACAACCGCGGCTTGGCGTACATGCCTTTCAACAGAAGATTGAATATTGCGACGTTCCCCGCGTCTTCGTCTGACCCTTCTGCGGCCATCATGCGTCGCTGCACAAAATAGAGAGCCATCCCTGAACACCACTCCGCGTTCTAGTACGTTGGCAACCGATACTATTCCAAACGCTGCTGTCGGTGTTGAGCCGTAAGTGGTAACATAAGAAGTGGTCGATAGGATTGCAAGCCAAACGCCCTGATTCGGCTCTAAACGGTTCGGCGGGTCATTACGTAACTTTAGGTGAGCAATTGACCTGGTACTGCAGAATTGGCTTTTTAGTGTCATTAGGCGAAGGTGGCGGTCCTGCATCTGATTAGCTCTTCTTCGGCCGGCGGTTCCTCTCCGGCGACTTTCCTAGCCCTAGGACTGACAACAGCGCATGATGGTGAATTAGTTCCGGTTATGGCGATTTGCAATTTCCCTGAACGAAAAACGGTCTTCATGCAAGTCAACAATACGATCTCTGTCAAATACTGGTTCCACATTGCCGCACTCTCAAAATCCGCTAAACAAAAACGTGACAGGAGAAAACGGGGAGAACTCGCAAGTTTCTGCCAAATTGCGCAATCTCTCTCTGCTTGTGATATAACCAACTTCATTACTAACGGTAATTAAGTAAAAATATCTAAGGCAAGGCGTTTTCTTTTATAAGGAAAATCTAATGAGAATGGGCATTGCTTCTTCTATGAATTTCGGTTTTAAACTGAGTTTATTCTTCTACGTCAGTTTTATCAGCAGTAGCTATAATACATCTTTTATACCTGCATGATTTATCAGAGTACATAGGTTTAATTAAATATTATTCAATGTAGTATGGTAACTACCAGTCGTATCCTATCATATAAACGTGCAATTTAAATTAATTGCTTAACATTTACGGAAATTTTATATTTATCCCATGAATAAATTACGTTAAAGCTGTTATAGGCGATAATTTATGGCAACTAAAACAATTTACAGAGCACACGGATTTATATACGGCTAATAAATCAAATTAAAATGAAAAAAACATACCCGCATTATAACAGTACAATGATTAATTTCACTTTTACTTCGAGTAGTTTAAAGTTACACTAATATGCTGTTCACGAAAAGTAGTTTTGTGACATTTATGATCATTAGACTCATTTAGTGCCACGCATTTAACTGTTGGAGATATGCATGTACCTTATATCGCACCTGTTGGAAATATATTATTTACTTTCACTATTATTTGGAATGGATGTTGGATTTCATTCTTTTTAATTGTGTCGTTTTCATGTGTACATTTCTGGTTTCTTTATATTCCGTAGGTTTACGTCTAGTTCGCAGCATGTGAGTGTCTCTATACCAAGTTTATTACCTAAGAAATTTTACGTAAACGTAATATGTTAGGTAGGAAGAAATACTGACCTGTTATTGCCTATTATGCAAATGTAAGAAACCAAAAGACGGCACCTGCTTGCTTAAAACCTACTCTTTTTATTCAATTGAATTATTTTTCAGAAGTAAACTTACTTCGCATAAAAGTGCTTCATATTTTGCGTTATAAACTTCATTTTGAAGATCTTCCTTCAAAATAGGTATTTACGAGCTGGCGAGTAAGTCAACGAGGCCGTAGGCATATCTTGGTGTCTAGAAAGAGTTGGTGAAATAACTTTGTCTCCAACCTTCCTCAATAATTTATAATTTTGGGCAATTGTATTTTATTGCTTCGACGTTTTAATAGCAAAAAACGATTTTGATGTTATATATTTTCTTTTGAGCCTCAAATTTTGTCTTTTATTCAGAATAGTGAGAGTCCCACCATCGTTAAGTGTCAGCATATTGGGGAATAATTAGCCTGCGGTTCACCTTTCGCTTCACTACTACGACGACGGGGTGGTATTAACAAAGCCATGGAGCCAGCTTATGCACTAAACGGCTTTTCAGAGATTTAGAGCTTCATGTACACTACTTTTTTCGAAAATTTGGCCAATGGAGCAAGTTTTACAATATCTTAATTTAATAAGTTTTATTGCATTCGACGATCATAATCTTAATATGTATTTGTCTTAAACATATCTGCTTAAAAAAAAGTATTCCAACAAGAATCTTGGTTACACATTTTTGCACATTTGCACCGAATTATTGTCTAATAATCAGGAAGGTAGTCGAAGGAAATAGAACTTAAGGGGACATGCTAGAATAGATAATAGCGAGCTTTATGGGACCCATGGCGTAGGTCAAAACAGATAAAAGTTATGACCACAGGAAGAACGCTGCGTTTGGAGCATTTGGGAGGGGATGGAGGAAGAAAAAGTTGTGAAAAGTAGAGCATTGACGGAATACGATTATAAGAAGAAAAAAGGAAGACAAAGAATTATTGTAGGGGGTACACAGGAGACGGGGATTGAAAATTGTCTACATAAGGCGAGAAAGAGAAAGCAATCGCTAAGCTCTGGGCCTCAGTGACGCGCAAACAGCCTCACATATAGTAAAAACAAATAACAATAGACCTTTCCGATAAGTGGTTCAGTGGTGATTACCGCAGCATTCTTATGGTGAATACCATAAAAATATAATCAAAATTCTTTTTGAATGATGTCAACTCACAGAATATGCCATGGTACACTATAACCTCCACATCTGCGTAAACGCTCATGGTGGCATATGTATTTACCCGTATTAAGAAAATTATCTTTATAGCATTTATTTCAAATGCCAAGTTTACATCGGATGAAATTTCTCAACTAATCGCACCAGTGCTGTTGTTTACCAACAACGTTTTTGTGACGTTTTAAATGCAAAACAGCATCGATTCCTAATAAGCAAGTACAACCAGGTTCAAAGTCTAGCGACTCCTGCCTTTGACAGACACCCAACCTTAATTATAAATAAACGTTAATTAAAAATAAAGGAGTTGGATAATAAGTTAACCATTTATACATAAACAACTATGTAGGTAATAGACCAAATGGACCAAATAGTAATTGTTCAAAATTACCGCCGCTAACTGCAATGCAGGCTTCTGTCCTCCATCATATTAATTAGCGAATGCCTTTCAAATTATCGAGGGGATTTTGGCGTTGTTTTAAATGCGATTTCTAAGTTCATCAACATGTTTAATGTGAATTGTATAAACTAGTGATTTAAGGTGGCCCCAGAGAAGGAAGGTGTTTAAATGTAGAGAAATGCTAGAGACGGCACGGTAGTGGATCTTATAGGTTTGGAAACATTCCTGGTATCTAACGTTATAAAATATAGCAATAGTTAAAAAGATATCTTCAATAATGTATGAGGTCTGACTTAATACAATAACATAACAATAACATAAGTACCGTAACATAATAAATAAGAATTGGTAAAGTGTACCTTCAGATCAAATGCCATTACTTTATGGATCACGTAAATCATCTGCGTATAATAAAAGCCCATTCATATAATAAAACCATTGTATGCAAATGAATCAAGAGTTACAAATAATTAATGACATGAAGAGATATCGCTCTTCCCATGAAACGCATACGTATTGTCCACTTTCGATTTTCACGGTAGAATATGTTACGTCAATCAACGTCCACTTTTCAATTGTCGGAGCAAACATCCGATGTTCGTCTAATACGGCTCGAGTAATACCGAATCGTGAGTAAAATAAGCTAAAGCACACTCTACATGAAAAGAAACCGAAAGTGAAATAAGCACATGCTTCCATACATCACCGCTGACGCGGACATTAAATTATCATGCAGGCGTAATTCGCTCAATTCAATAGGAGAGATTAGAAAAGTCAGTGGTGAATAGAATGGAGGATTGGAGCTTGCATGGTATTCGGGTGGGAGTGGTAAGAGTGCAATCATCAACGATTTCACGCCTTCGATGGCGCATGCTTCTGGAAGTGGAATCACTTTGCGTGAAATTCGGTAAGATTACATTTTACGTGCGTCTTCGTCGTTTTCAGTGATTTCATTTTTAGTCGTTCTTAGAAAAAAATTAAGAGCTAGAAGTAAGACAGAGGTATCATTTTCTTTTATGTTTGCACGCCCATATAGCGAAAGAAAGAACTTTAGCGTCCAAACAATTTTGTTACATTTGCTTAAATTAGTTTACTGAATTGTTAATACTGCAGAGAAGCAAAGTGAAATCCCAGAGTGCTTTTCATTCAGCTTAACCCCAGCGGAAATAGCTTCATTTTGAACTCCTGTATTCAGGGTAAGTTTCAGGTTAACTGGCTACTATTTACTTTAAGATTGTTGGAAATACTACATTACACGATATTTATGACAGAGCATAAGCCAGATACGAAACAAATTCATTTCCAAATTGGGTTTTGGCAATCCCAGAAATAAGGCTTTCGGCTACTGTATCATAAGCCAGAACTCAGAAGCTAGCTTGTGTAATAGAGGGGTTCACTACTTCACAACTAGTCGGGATTAGCACACATAACTCGTGACACTCGCACAGCCAAAAACAGGAGCTACAGCTTTATACAATATGTGGTAGATTTACTTACCACAGATAATGCTAATATAATTCATGGTATTAATGTAATCACTCCGTACAAAAACAATCCGAGAGTAAGCGCTAGCATACAGACATGTTCCTATTTACTTGGCGTCATTAGCGTTACTTTGAATGCTTTCCTGTTAGGATTACATTGTAATGTCATACCACCACGTGCTGTCATCTCGAGACTAGCACCCCGAGGGCTGCTTGAGACAACAAGCCGAGAAGCAAATAGCGGTACGGGGTATTGCGGTAGACAGGCACTCGGAGCAACTTTGATGTAACCAAGTTGTTTCTGCCTACTTGTCCGTTGGCTTGTGCTTTATCTCCTCGCATTGCTGTTATCTGAGTGATTCTACCAATTTGTTGATTATGGTTATTGTGTTTGGACAATTTCTTTATGAATACGTTATTACAATTCGACCCCTTATTTTATTCTGTCATTGTCTTCACATTTTTCCCCCTGATCCTGGGTTCTTCCGACAATTTTTTTGATTACATTATGTTAGTCACATTGTTGACAATTATTCACACGTAAATCTAACTATTTACATGCAGATACACATCAGTAATTGCAACATCCTAACCAAAACCCATTACCAATGATAGCAAGTAATAATTATATATAAGATTAGGTGCAAAATTAAGTTAAGTAGGAAAATCTACTAATTGCAGGTGTTACCAACAAGCTAATAACCGTACTGTCACAACATTTCAGATAATCTACCAGTAATTCGAGATATGACATTATTGTATTGGTTACGAATTAGAAGAACAATCACTAGCTTTATTCCACTGCGGTTGTTGTGGTCAATGTTAGTAATTTGCGTAATTTGCGCAATTTGCGCAAATCAATTATATTTATTATAAGTACAATTCATATATATATATATTACCTCACTTAGATTTCTTAGTCAAGATTGACAAAGTAATTAATTACCTCTTCGTCCCTGTTCGCTCCTTTTAACTTTGAGATTGCTACATTTTCTGCGCGTTACGTCATCAAATTCTTCGCTCGGTATTTATACCTATCGGAGTTTCTCACCAACTGACTTTCAGAACACGTTACACTGAATAAGTTATGCAGCGACCTCTCTATACACATGATTAACTCAGATTTTTCGCGCGAAATGCAACGTTCGGATATTCACGAGATAATCTTTGCGCGTATCGGAATAAATCGAACTAACCACAACACCGCCTGTTATTTACAATTGCCGCCGTGTCATTTAGTCCGCAAGAATTGCACAAATCTCGCCGCACAGTTACCTAATCCTAATGAATATGTATCCGTGGTCGCAGCTACAACATAAGACCTTCCTCGGGTAGACTTTCAGCGCGCGGGAGAGTATAAGCATAGAAGAAGTGAACTTCTGCGGTAGTAGTGATCGGCGCCCGCTGTACAATGACAATAGAAGAAATGACGATGGCGACAGTACCGTTTTGAAATCAATTATGAGAATTGTGTTTGGTCGTGTGTCACGCCCCCGCCCATTCATGATAGCATTCTTAGCTCGTTAGATCGGAGTACTTTCGCAAAGCTTTACTCTGACTCAATTACATAGTTGTAGATAATCTGTAGTCCGTGATAAATAGTGGTGAACAATCGAATAACTTTGAACTTTCCGGTCTATTCTCTTCTTTAAGGCCCGTTTATAACGACCCAATAATTTACGCACTCCTTTTATTTATTTTATTAGAATTTTTCAAGGATAAAAGAATGACATCGCAACAAGTGTATAAGTAGGTTGCAATTTGTTACACAGTAATTAATACAAAATAATTTAAAACCAGCTCGATTTTTTTTGTAAATTCTACATGTAAATCGGTGTAGAACACGTTGCATATTTGCCAACAGGGTCTTAATGTTAGGTTAGGTATAGTGGCAAAGCACCGCAATTTTTTGTATTCAAAATTTCTATATATTAGCAATTTTTTATACATTTTATAGTTAATAAATACATGGCTTCCATCGGTGAAATCAATCTTTCTTTAATTTTGCAATACCTCAATGTTAGATGCCCCAAGATCTAACATTTTCTTAACTTTTGTAATTTATCAAAGACTAGCGTGATTTTTGTTGAAGAAGGCCATTCCCAAAGAGCAGAGCATAGAGTAGGTACCAGGAGACCATAGATTATTGTAGGAAATCTGGCAGACAAAATGAAAACAAACCCTATAGAAGATCATTTTATACGCTTAACCGCTAAAACGAAAAGGTCTTCCAGTCCAACAGAATTAAAGCAAGACCTTCAGCTTGCTATTGGTTTGACGCACTATCGACCAGTTCACAAAAGAGTTAGACTCGAATTTGATCGACAACATATTAATTAGGAAATTGAGGAATGGAGACATGTGTTATTCAACGTGACGAATCTCTTTACCAATAATAATAACGAAAAAAAGTGAAATATGCTGCTATATGCAAATTTGGTGGAGGGTCGTGATGGTATGGTATGGGGATGTAAAAGTTAGGCGAATAGTACGATTCTTGTAGTGGTAAACCGAAGCTCTATGACAGCACTAAGGAATAGCGAATAGGCTATCATTCCTATGGCGGAACGTTTTACAGCTCATCATGGAGAGATGATAAAGCTCGTCCGCACATAATGAATATCGTGTGGGACGAATTCATCGCTACGAATACCAGTGTTTTAAAATAATCAGCGGACCTAAATCCTATTGAGCATTTATAGGATAACATGGATAGAAAGGTCGAGCACATGCGAATCCCCAAGGATGCAAGCGGAGCTCCCGGAGCGATTGCAATGAATACAGCACCAAAGTCAAAAAGAAGCGGTTGCTACCCTAATCCAACCCATGCCTTCGAAAGAGTTCGCATCTTCAATTTTCCTGCTTGTTTTCTATTTTTGTAGTAGCGTTTAAACTTGTAAAATATTTTGGGATTATTATTAATAAATGTTAAAAGCATAAACAAAACACATACTTATGTGTAAATATTGAATGATGCAATTGAAATTGAAAAAAAATCGATTTCCAATTCTACTAGCTAATAGTTACAGTGATAATAGACAAATTTTCATAATTTTGAAGTTTTAATAAAGAAAGAGCGAGTGATGCCAACATTTTTAACCTCAAACAAATTTACTCTCCCAATATTATTAGTAGTAATAGCTGTGCACATGGCCGAAATAAATATTTTGTGTAATTTTTATAATAAAATGTAGCTATATTGCAAACAATTTAATAGATTATGGCATCCTTGCATTTTATCAAGAGAGAATCTCTATGTTGAAACATTATAAACCTGGTAGACATCAATTTCTCTTAAAAGAGTTACCTCTATACAATTCCTTTGAAAACTCTGGTTAAAAAAAAAACATCATATTCGTCTTCCAACTTTACTACAGTTAGGGCCAGTCGCTGTTATTACTGAGTTACCATTTCTTTTCAAATCAACTTCTGTTATATTAATTTGATTAAAGGTGTAGTTGACGGTAGCCATACTTTCACTCAAATGAAGGCTAGAACTGCTGAATTATTAGTCTTTCAACAAACCGTTCTCTAGCAAGTCCACGTATGCACTGAGGGGGTCGTCATAAAATCCGAAAATTCGATTCCTTTTCACATTTACAATTAGCATATTATAGCCGCGTGCAATATCAAGCTATAAACGCCATGCATTACCTTCTTGTTACCTTGAATTGTTTTTTTTTTATGGATTGACACTAATAAATTGCTGACTTTTCGCTATTACGGCCTTGTCATTAATGTTAAGAAATTGGGCTTTCTCGTTTTAACATTGATTACTACCGAATAACTTGCTAAATACAAATACTAAGTTGAATTTTCATAATGCAGATTAATGATGCGAAAAAGTGTCAGGCAATTTTCTAATGTTTTATTTATAGATTACAAGTTCCACGCAATTTGCGATGAAGAAGTTCTCCTCCTGAAATAAATTCATACACTTTTTCGCGAAATGCATCAAATTTCAAATGGAGTTGTGACCATTGCATCCACAAAATGAAAAAATTGATCGTGATAGTAACTGAATATTTGTTGATAAGATAGCTGTTTCAATATCAAAGAATACGTAGAAATAAGGATACCGAACATTGTCTGGCTAAATTATAACATTTCGCAAATATAATAAATTGCTTTCAATTTGTGCCTAACTGTATAGAGCAAAATTTTACAGCTTTGCTAATAGGCTTTGTTTTTATTCACGAACAGGTGCGAATCAGTTTACACTTATTGGTCAACGGTATCGCAAAGTTATGTTAAACGATATTGCTAATTAGAAATGTAATCTTTTAGCGCAAGCTGTATATAAGAAGTTAATATAAAAGTGATGTTTAAATTACAGTTACGGACATAAACTTAAAAGATATCTTTTTTTTTGGTACCAATTTATAAACTGTACTTAATCTTGAAAATGTGACACACATACATACAAGTTTGAGAAGGTAGCGCGAACGTAGCTAGTAGCGCTCATGATCACGGAGAGGTCGGCTCGATAACTAGGTGATAGCACCGCACAGACAGCAACGCCCTATAGATCCGTATCACTGGTGATTTTGATGGTTTGTCTATGCGAACATTCCCGCGTCTTCCGCAGAACTTTACTTCTATTCATTGTTTGGGGTTCTATCAATAACTAGACTATATCATCCAGGAACTTTCGCCTGATGGTTTTCACTTGGATTATCAAACTTTTATATACACTTGAACTTCTAAAACCTCTAATCAAGTAAAATGTGTGCTGTTTGGAAAAGGTACTAAACGGGTTGTTGATATATTATGTTAAACAACAATGGCAGATTACATATGTATTAACATATCAACTTTTCCAATGATATCGGTAATGGTTTCAGTTTTTAGCCGTCCCGAATGTTCAATCAAGCTGGTACGACCACATTTAGATTCAGCTGCCCAACACTGTGGAAAATGATGGTGCAGAGTTTCCGTAAACAGTCGATTTTTTCAATTTTTCCTCAGACGTTAACATTCACTGAAACAAACGACAAGTAACGCCATCTTTACTTTGAGGTTTGAAATTGTTCAGACTACCCTTGTATAATAAATTGCTTACTATGATAGAATTAATGTCTGCGATCTAATGAATTGAAGCATGAAGCATGGGTCTTCAGCCCCTCATAAACAATTTTCGAACGGCATCCTTAAATAGATATTATAAAGTGCACCAAAACCTCTACAGTGCTATGCTTTTTGTGCTTTTTCGTAGCTTAATTGCCATTTCATGTGAGAGCGATAATATTTGTTTCTTTGTACTACACATTTATTTGGAGGACTTTCTTATCTCAATTACATTTAAACCAGGTGCTAGCAAAATACATGCTCTTGCTTCTGTTATATTTGTTAAAAAGATTTTGGTACAAACAATGCACGACATTAATCCACAATCCGTTTCAAATTCAACAAGAAAATATCTCAATTTCAATTTTTTTTTTTTATCTTTTTCAGCTGCATTGTTTTTGTGTTTACTTCTTGTCGGCTTAGATTCAAAGTTCACATGCAAAAGGCAGGGTTTATCGCAGTTGGTCATATTTCTCCTTGTCCGTTGTTTCTTTTTTTTACCAATTGTGTGTCTCCTAATAAAGTCGCGGAAAAGGGCTAAGTAGCCGTGAAGTGTGTGTCTGTGTGCAATCCCATTGTTCCTTTATACAACTTATTATCATTTAATAAATCAGCATAACTTTTGAAAGAACTGTGGAAAGCTTAGAATCCCATCTTACCGGAAGTTATTTTGTTTGTAAAGAATTTTATAGTGCTGAATGTTTAGAAGAAATGTTTAGAGTTGTAAAATGTGCACCCAGATGGGTAATGATTTGAACAGTCTTAATAATTGATTGTATAGGATTGTACAGAGAGCAAGAGCGGCACTATCACTTTTTACTTTAAAATAAACAGGCCCAATTATATGTGAAAGGAAAGAGTACATTTTTGTCTATTACCTTGAACAAAATGGTACGTAAATACAATAAAAATACGTTAATGTAACAATTTTTTCAACGGATTTATTCATATAAAGAATACATTTATTAATATTTGATAAAAAGTTTCTGTCGCTTTTCACAAACTAACTTAATAAGCGGGTACCTATTTCTTATATTGATAAACAGGTTTCAATTTGATAAACGAGTTCATGGTTGTAATAAATTTATTAGTTAATAAAAGTGAAAAAATAAAGTTTATCAGTGAATAAAAGAGGAGCAAAGAATGGATTTAAAAAGTAGTCGTTAACATTAGGAGGTTAAACTCTTCCAGTACAGTTAAACCGCAATTTACCTTCTGGAGATGTCCCCCGGAAGAATAAGGTATCAGACAATCTATCATTGAAGGAGCAATCACTGGACTAGAAACCGAAATAGACGAACTTAAATGAAAGCCTATAATGTTCACTTTTTCTTCCACCGACCCTCCTGAAATCCAAGAAGTTACCGTATGTGATTGAAATGAATCGAATGTAGTGTTACATTGCGTGTAGTACATGTAGTGTGCTTTAAGGATGAGTGGAGTTTCTTGAGAAAGGGCAAGTCGCATCATTGTTATCAATAAAGTGCTCTCTCATCTTGCTGCATAAGAACTTAATACTGCTTTTTCATTCGTACTGTTATGCCCTTTATTACAAACTCTGGTCGTTTTTAAATAATGAAGGCTATAATAACATGCTATAATAATTAAGTGGTACTAAATTTCTCATATCTAGCATTATCTATTTTTTGGAGTGTTCACTGAATTTTATTCTAAAATGCATTACAGAAGCATTACAGAATTACAGGGCGCTTATGCTCGCGCAGATCGTTACTTATTATTATCTTTTTTTATAGAATTAAAGCCGCCTAGAATTTAGATAGAACTCGTAAAAATTCACTACGAATTCAGTACAATGTTTCAATTCCAAAATGTCAAAATATCGCAACAGTGTTACAAGTCAGAAGTCCGAAAAAGTGAAATTTGATAATTGCGATAATTAATTAAAATTAGAGGAAATTAGTTTCGACCTGATGATTTTATCTGATTAGGTGCTGGTCTGCATCAAAGCAGAACAACAACGAAATTAATTCTCGCAGTACTTAGTTGGTGTTTCGTTTTTCAATCCTTAATTTCTCCAATTCACCGTTTTTCTACTTACGACACTGTTGCACCCATACGCAATATTATACTAACTTTCATATTAAATAAGCTAAATGGGGAAATTTATATTATATTGACGTGATGCACATTTTGCCTCATTCAATCAAACTGCTACTTTTTATTGTTTGATGAGCATAATCACAAAAAAATACATTTTTATAAGTAAATACCGCGACGAAAGGGTAAGACATGAACTAAAATCGGTGGGTTGTAGCCATCTGAAACGTGTAAGCAATTTATCGAAATCTACGCAGAATATCTCCACTCCACTTGTTTTAACTATATTTAGGAATTTTTATGCTGAAACATATTTATTTCTTAAAAATTATTATCATTTAGATACGCATTTTGCAGAGTAATAATACAACATAACATGCATCGGACTGAGTTTCTTCTTTTTACTTCGTTAGCAAATTTACATAGTGGATAATTTCTCTTTGGGTAAGCCAGCAATTTTATTTGTACTCTAGAAGTTTTATCTGCTTTTCAAATCTGTATTTTTTTTATCGCGGACAAACATGCATAAGTAAACCGTTTGCTCTGAAAAAGCGGAGAAACGCAAATCATTATTATAAGTGAGCCGGACACATTTTTGTCATGCGATACAGATCAAGAAAGTGTAAATATCTAATACGTACATGTATTGGCATGCACATCTACTGACGAACTTACGACTGAAATGAAATAATTAATTACCGCTAAGCATTTGTACGTAATGAATCCATTATTAAGCATTAGTTTACACTTTCTGCGCGCTCTTGGATTTCAGCGTCGTGAAAGTCGCCGGGAATAACAGGTACAAAACAAAGCTGCATGTAATCCACACTACACACTAAAAGTTCGTATTACATCGAATGTACGTGTGTACGTGTAACGAGACTCTTTTTTTTCCGAACGTATGAGGTTGGCTTTCACCCGGCTTTTTATCCCTCCGAGACATCGACGCAGGCTAAAAGTTATGGACACGTTAACGGACAGGAACGGTTGTGTGTTATTTGCGGTACATTAGATCAACAAATTGGTCGATTTTTCGTTCGCGGCTTTTTAATTCTCTCGTCATTTTAATCTCCACTCTTCCTGGTTTCTGTTCAATCAGGTAAATCATCTATACGCAACGAGTTTCTGCTTAGATGAAAGTCGAGAAACGTTTCATTAGAGTATCCTTTTGGAAACTGATGCTGTGATATCATAAATTGATGCAGGCCTGCAATTTCGACTTTCTAGATATGCATGCGTAAAGTCGAGTTGTATATAAACCGCTTCGCTATCGCAGTAAGTAGAGGCACTTAGTAATTTCTTTGGTATTATGTTAGTACGCGTACAATCAGGCAACCTTATACAAGGTGATTTTCTGGTCATCTAACAATTTATTAGATATCATTTAGCCTTACATTCAGTAGGTATTACAATTAATGTTATTTAATTTACAAATTAATTGGTCGGTACTCATTGAACAATATTATTTTTATAAGAAATGAAAGTAAAAATTATTACATTCAATGGTATATTTTGCGAATGTCTATGAAGTGTTGTGCATTAAAGGCTATATCGTTATATGGGTAAATTGTAATTAAGTAACATACGTAAATCAACGTTACCCTTATATTATGCAGATACTAACGCCATATAAATTTATGTAACATCTCAGGGTGTCTTTTATTATAGTAAGAAAGAGATAGCCAGCGTAATAATAAAACGTAGATTTTCTTGAATTAAGCTAACAAATTTCTTAAACAAAGCTGCTAACGCAGCTACTCATGGCATTGGTAGAATCGCTATTGCAAAAGCAATGTGAGGGGTGAACACGCTAACCAATGAACATGTTTCTCTACCTCACTTTACTATATCCTTCCCCACCCTCAATTAGGTAACAAGAACAATTAGGTAATTATATCTCTTGGCGCCATCTAGTGTCAAGAGATACACCCGCCTGCCATCTAGAAAGAAGCGACAAAAAGCGGGTATAATGCTCCAAACGACTCCCGAGCAGTTCTTCGACTGCTGAACTAGAAAGGGCGCAGCACCTGAGTGCTCCGGGTAGCTACACATGTAAATGATTCCTCGGACTTACCATAATGTATCAATAGCACATTGAAAAGCACCTAGAAACAGTAACCAAAATAATGCTGCTAATAGAGCTACTTTTGCTGTGACTGATTCCGCCAATACCATGATTTACAAGCATTTATTAGCAGCATTGTTCTGGTTAGAAATTCTATTGATAATTAGTACATTACACTTCTCAAACTTTGAAAAGTGGGAAAAACTCTGCAGGCAAAGCATTGGTGAGGATATCAATACCTTCGCCTATATTTGCAACGAGCACAGTTTCCAAAGAAGTTAGTATCCTGGTGTTCAAAGCAAATTGTGAACCGCTAATATGTTCCTTATACGGAAAAGGAACATTTGCTGTCGTTTAAGATATCCAGTAGACAATTAATTGGAACTTGTCTACTAAGAAGCCACAAAACTTCTGCTGCTACAGCTGCAAGTAATAGAAGGAGTATGGCTACACATAAATATATTAAAAACGACGTGGAGAACTGAGTTACTGACAATCGAATTTAGGAATATTGTCCATATAGGCTAAACTATTAACAGAAATATTTAACATTTTGTTAACGGACGGACATAGCAGTCCGATGTGGTCGATTAAATCCATGCGAGAGTCAAATATAACCATAGATCTCGCCCCAAAAGGTACTCTCGATAATAATAACTTCCGGTATACGACATAGCGTCGTATTTGTTAAATTTACCATTAAATTATTTGCATCACACCTGTTCACCATCATTACCAGATTCCTTTGAAAAAGGGAGGGCTCGTTGAATGTTTTTTTATCGTACTTTTCAATTTGACGTCATCAGCATAGGCTAATACTGGAAAATTGGGATTCTAAATAGGACATTTATGAGAACATAGAGTAGAAGAACATCTGACATGGATAAGAATTCGCAAGGCCGATACCATTATAGAAAACATAATTAGCTCTTCTATCCAGGTATATGTATAAAAATTTCAACAGGTTTGGTGAGAACTTACTTACCTTTTGAAGTAGTATGCTGTGAATCAAGCGCTTTTGAATGTTGTCTAACAGGTTACTGCCAAAAATTGAGGAGCGAATAAGGGATCTCTCCCATTGGACGTTCAACTGGTTCTACCTATACCCATACTACATAAATACTACATAAATATATGTTCGCCTGCATAACGTTCAAAATTATTTTCTACTTCTACCACTTTATGGAACAGAAAGCAACTGATCACTTACGTAGGTATTGCCTTTGTTTGCTAGCCTTTAGCAGTATCCAACTCCTGCTCTTTATGAGCTGGTCAATAAGTGCTTTTTTATTCAACACGATGTCCTGTTGACATATTTAGGGAAAATGAAGATAAAGATAAGAAAGATAGATATAAAATAGCGAGCAATAACTACGGGAATGTTTAATTAAAATAAAAAGCAACGTTTTGTTTAACTACATCGTCTGTAACTATGCTAAACTTAATGAACTGACTAGGTGAATCAGTCCGAATGTAGTTGGCTTGTCGAAAAAATAAAAATAATTCGTGAAAAATTGTTGTTTGACGTACGATTGATGTACCGCGGTCTTCAAATACGTTCAAATAAGAGATTAGAAAAAGGTTATTATCGAATTCTCCGTAAAGTATGATTGAAGATACTTTGAAGTATACACATTAAGTGAAATTATGCTGGAGGGTAACGTTTTGCATCTTCTTACTTTTCGTCGCGTAAATCTCCCTTTTATATTTCTACCGGGTGTCGTGTTAGACACTTTCCAACAAGATTAGCTTTTACCATTTGGGGTATATTCATCTGGCAACTGATTAGAAGTTGATTGTTTTAAACGACATTTTTGCAGCAAACGCAGTATTGAATGATTGACTGACATGTAGGTATTATTACAGTGTTAAGAATGACAAAAAGGAAACAATCTATAAGACTCTTCTTACGCTACAACGAACTTTCTCTTACAATGAGTTTCTCATGTATGTACGTAGAGTTTTTCTTATAATCCATGTTAATATGGACCTTGTTAACCTCATTACGCGTCGTATTGGAACCATTTAATGATTATATTCTTTTACACTTACTTTTACGTATTAGACATCATCCTTTAAAAATTATAGGATAAAGAGGAAAGAGGAGTGGAAAGTTTATACTCTTTTGAAGGTTGTGAACTTAAAAAAAAATTTTAATTTAATTAAAACTAAAATGTGTATGTATGTAATGTTGTTGGAGACCGAAATATACGCGGGCGTGCTTTATACGTAAGCATTCTCATCATCATCATATACATATTTGAGATGCTTCAAACATTGAAAATCTCGCCGATTGTTAAATGCATGCTGCCATACGTTTCTCATATAGAAGCAGCCGAAATGCATAGGCGGTTTAGGGCCATGCATGAAACATTATGGTCGCTGAAACGGTAAGTAATCTGGATTGGAATACTTTAAGGTGGCCGTGCAAGCGATGGGGAATGAAGTGGACGACTGTCAGGCACTAATGATGACCTGGCGCAGAAAGTTAATGAAGCAGTTCGAGAAAATAGACGCTGTATTATCCAATTAGTTTTCTCAAGCTTCAAAAGGATTCTCCATGTTATGACACGTTGGTTGCCAAAAATGCTGACTCAGTTGCACAAAACCAATTAAGGAACGTTCCTACAAAACCGGACATGTCCACTTTTGGTCAAAATTAAGTTTGATACGGTTTCGTACATTTGATCGCTTCTATCGCCTACACTGCTCAGAATTATTTAGTCAGTTCTATCCCTACTGCTGGTCATATAACTAATCAAAATCGTACAACAACAGTTTTTCCCAAAATTACTCTGTGTGGACGTTCCTAAATTGTTTAACCAGCTTTACTTTGCTCAAGAGGTATTTTGTCGGAGAGAATAAGCTTTAAGCCAAATTGTCAGTGGTGACGAAACAGAGGTTGCTGAATCACAAGAACAGTCCATGTAATGATGGCATTCAACATCACTCAAGAAAGTGAAATTTAAGCAAACAATTTCAGCCCAAAAAATTATGTGCACTGTGTTTAGGGATAGGCAGGGAGTTTTGCTTGCAGATTTTGTGCCTGTAACACAGTCGACGCTAACATATACTTTGAGAACTTGGCTTAAATAAATAAATAAAATAAAATAAATTGGGCTTAACAGTTCAAAATGAAAGGCATCTCAGTAAATAAATAAAATATTTGATTTCGAATTGGGAGGAGCTTTGAGCCAAATTTTACCCGAATGGCCATCGAAGTACAACCCTTTACTGAAGAACTGCATGCAAATATATAGAAAAAGAAAAAGAACTCAAATATTGTATAAATTAAAAAATATTCTAGTTAAAATAATATCATAATTACCTATCGGATAGGAACTGATTTAGGTGATTACTAAAACTTCGAGAATTGTGCCTCCTTGTGAATAAGACGAACCCTGCCAGCTTCGTAGTGACTGTATTTATGTCTTCCTTCCAATTTAAGCCAGAATTGAATTCAATGTGTAGTTGGTGCGATGTGTTTATTTTCGTAACGAGTGTCCTACGCAAATGAATGGTACGATACTTGTTATAAGGATGTGCGAAAACAATTGTTCATTTCATATGGAGTGTATCTGCATTATTGTCCCGTTATTGTTCGTGTCATTAGCTTCTCTGATAATTATGATTGCGTCATCGGCATATTCATAAAGTGGCCCGTGAATACAGAGAAATAGAAATGGCCCCAATATACATCCTTGAGGTAACCCTCTCTCTGTATTTCTGATCAATTCAATCGTAACCATTTGCCTCCACATGTTATCTGTACACATTGCATTCTATTCGTAAAATAGGAATTAAGTAACATGTGCATTTTATCTCTGAATCGTAGATTATGTAATTTCCTTAATAAGATATCCAACTTCACATTTACTGTCGAATGCTTTTGAAAATGTCCACAAATTCTCCGGCTACTCTCTCCCTATTTGGCAGTTCCTTTTTCGGCGTTGATAGAGTATCCGCACATCTCTTTAATAATTTAGTTAGTAAACTCTTGGTTACTGATAGGTGGAAGTTATGTTGAAAAGTAAAGTTTCCATATAAAAATAAATATCCTTGTTGTTTTATATAAAAATTAAACTGAAAAACACACCTTGTAACAATAAATGTGAAAGGGATTCATAACGAATTATATAAGAAACCTTTTCTGAAACCTTAAAATGGCAGCAATCATTTATAAAGGTTTTGCAATGCAGTTCTTTATTCAGTTTTTTAATCGATCATCAAAAATAATTTGTGGAAGATTTAGCCTATCATTTATTAATAGTATAAGCCTAATTGTGTGGTTCTCGCTGTTCCAACGAAAATTAAAAGGAGTACAACAGATCTCTAGTTGATGGCGGGTGAATAGGGGATTTAAAAATAAAATTATTGATAGCTTTAATTTTCGATAAATGGATGCGGAGTCTACGACATAAAAAGCAAATACAGGTCAATAAACCCTTTGATGTGGTTTTGTTTGGCATGAATTGGCGGCGCCTTGGTGTGCCGAGGACACGACTGCCAATACACCGTAGTTCGAAAAATAATTACAGGCATCAATGAGCACGACCTTTCTCGCATTAAGAATAAAGCGAGTGAGTAATGTACCGTTAAACATTTTATGCCGAGAAAATACTAATAATAAGTTTCTAATTGCAGAAAGTTACATTTCATTAATGCATCAGCTATGAAAGCATATTATTACGTTACGTAGCTATTGAGATAAAAAGTTCTACTGAATTTCAGCCTTCTTTGCAAACGGCACTCATAGTTTATTGTACGTGGGAAATGTCCCCATATACTTCTTTGATTGCTGGGTTGGGTTTGCAATGTTAAACGTTAATGGCTAATCCGAATGTTCGAATTTATGACCAAAATCAATTTCAAAAGACCTACGCATAAACAAGTTAAAGATACTAATTAAATCGGGAATGTGAATGTCGTTGCCAGTATATATGTGCTATAACTTTTGCAGTTATTGTATTAATTAGTTTCCAATATGTTTACATTTGGAAGAAATGCTAAGAAAACTATAGTTTCACAATTATATGCGTAGGTATGACGACTGGTAGTTCACTACAATTCTCAAATTATTTTCCCCGAAAACACACATTTGCTAAAACAAATAACTTACAAGCATAGCCGATCCAGTTCTCAAAGGAACATACTCTGATACCAGAAAATCATTTATACATAAATAGACTGAACGCATGTTTCATATTGCGCATCAGACCTTGGATCTGTTTTACCTATCTCGGAGTTCTGCAGGCAAGAAGCATTTTTTCTGCTACGAACTAACAATTTATGTCCCATCATCTCAAGTGCATTGTTGACTAAATACACAGATGACAATATTTTGCTCACTTCCATATGTACGATAATAATTTACAATCGAAATGTTCGTCCACTTTAAATCTCGTTAATAATAATGTATTATGTAACAGGATTAACATGGTTTTCAGCAACCGAAAACAATTTATGAGCGTAATTGCGGTAGCTTCTCCCCTTCACTTGCGCAAGAATTTGTTTGGAGAGTTTTATATTTTGGATGTTGGCTAGCATTTTTATCTGTTAACTCATTAAGTGCTGACTACAAAAGCAACCAACAAGTTTGGTGAATTAGATGGGAAATCAATGCACAAATTTGATAAATAAATTTTCACGGTAACATTACTGTCTGTGAAGCACAACGTTGCCTGCATATGTAGATGTTATGTTGGATAGATGGAGCATATACTTAACATTTAATTTTTTAAGGTAACAATATTGTTTTTTTAAAGGTTGCACAAACTTAACGACATTGGGCACGATATTCGTTACTGCCCAATAAAATCTTAAAGCTCTTTTAATATTTTTTTCCGTTTAGTAGTCACATATTTGCCATTTTTATATTAATATTATTTTGGTAAGCGTATGTACTGTGTTAAAGAAGCAACACCGTAAAATTTCTACTCCGTCAATGCTCGCTACTTATGTACGTATGCAGAAGCACATAGGAGAACAATTACTTGTTGTCAAACCGGTGTCAGATCTAATTCCGTATTTTTATCTCCGTACGTACGTACGTCTGTTGATTGTATAAACCGCGATTATTACCAATACTCTCGTACAAAACGTTGAGCGCCTAGAAAATTCACACAATTACATCCTACTGATGGACCGTGCGACCGTCTCTCTTGTGAAAGAAACCATCCCTGCAGCATCCGGTCATTCAGCGGGACGACCGCGAAGAAGGTGCGGATGAACTTTGACATGACGGAGCCGCTTCCGCATAGCGGACATCATCATTGATAGATGCACAACAGGCGATACCGGTGCCATTGTGGGTCGTCCGTGTCACCTCGACTTCGCAATTCATCTTGCCGTTGTTATTTAAATGCGAATCGCGCAAAGATTGCGCGGCCGCTTGTCGGTATGTGCAGGCAGGCGCGCGACCGTGATTGATAAATGGTTCAAGTGAGATACCCGGGTGGTTTATGCTCGACCGGCGAAGCTGTCTTCCCAGAATCACAATCTGATTGTAAATTGTTCCGTACGACTCGATTCGCTTTCGTTTAATTTTGCTACCGACATGACGTGAGAGAATTGTTTTGTAATTAAAGTTAGCTACTTCAAAAGAAAAATATGTATCGTAAAATTGTAAAGACAATATTCCAATCCATTCCTTTATTATACGCCCATCCAAATTAAAATCAGAAGATAATGATTTTTATCTAGTGAAAAGAAGCCGTTGAAAACATGTGTATAGAACGTATAGAATTAATTGTTTATATTCGTATGTAAAATAATTAATGTACCAATGTTACCAATAATACACACAAAGGTTTCTATAAAAATAAAAATTCTTCATAAAAAAATTTCAAATTCAATGAAATCTTTGGCATTGCATTTGATTGGTAATGATATTCCAGATTGTAAGCAATCGTCAAGATGTTCACCTGTAAGTCGAAATCTGCACTTTGATCTTATGATATTCATTATTGTTTCTGTCAACTGTATTCCAGAAGTTGTCATCAGACACAGCGGATTTTAGCACAATGTTGTTCTGAAGATCCAACATTTCTGGCTCCAGTCCTTCTGCCCTTCCTTGAATAAGCTTTGTAATACAAGCCACTTTTTCATTTATTTTTACTTGGTTACAATTGTTGAAATAGCCTTTCAAACTGCTCTTTGCCAAAAAACTAATGCTAAAATAGCTTCTTCATAGTATTGATGGAATTATTCACGACAAACGCAGTGCATGGAGAGCAAACATAGACTACTCGCGGACATATTTTTTTCTCCTTGCATTGCATTTGCCGTAAATGATTCCATCTATACCACGAGGAAGCTATTTTAGCATTACTCTTTTTTTTTTTGTTATTGTTCCTAGCCATTTTCTGATGTGTTCTGCTAATTGAATGTTAATAACAAATGACGACAAGCCAATTTTACCGTTACCTATCATTTTTTTCATATTTGAAAAATGGGCAAGCGACTTCATCTGTAGATGTGATATCTTTAGTTTGAAAGGTATTTACAGATCCTATCATTGTTTCATATTCATGTTTGCCTTTTCCCTGCAGTTACAAATTTAAATAATTCCATTTTTCGATTATCTCTATGACAAAACCAAAGTCCGCCAACCAGCTAGGATCTGTTAGTTCAATAAAATTTGTTGGTATTAAGGTAATTCTTTATTTATTCAATTAAATTTACAAATCTTGCAAGAACTTTGCCATTACTGAGCCACCGTACTTCAGTATGTAGAATGAGATCAGGATTATTAGAATATGCTCGTAGGGTCTTGAAAAGACGGTGTTGCAAAGGGACTGCTCTAATAATGTTTACTATTCCTGGAATTACTTTCATGACGTGTCCCATGGGACTCTATCACACAAAACTTCTTGGTGGATAATACAGTGATAAGCTAGAAAGTTTGTAAATGTTTTGTCTTTCTTGTAGAGGGCAATAAATCCACTGATATTACCAACTATTGCTGATGTCCCATCAGGCACAGGCATATCTATCGACTTTACAAATATTCCAAATTATTGCATATGTATATCCTCACCTTTTATTCGTCTTTTCATTGGCAATATTTTCGACAGATCTTCTTTTACAATAAAGTTACTAAATACCATTCTGAGTTAAGTTGTAGTGGAAACCAGTCGCATATTTTTTCACCTTTCAACTGAATTTGTATGTTTTTTTGAAATTGCATTTATTTTTCTTGTTGCGGTACTGTCTGACAAGCGTAAGTCTTTCATTGCCGACATGATCTCACTTTTGTTAGAAATTCTCTCAAATAAGTAATCGGCGCCATAATGCTTCTTTTAACAATTCGCCACTTCCAAAAGGCTATGCCTTCTTTGCGAGCATGTGAGAAATTTTTAAAGAAGCAATAACGGCATTTTCACGCGCGCAGCGAGAACCGACTGTTGCGCAAATATATTTGCCTTCAGTAGTTTTTCTCATTTCATATTTAAGTGTCTAGCTTATATTAAAAGCAGCATGAATTGTATGGAAGTGACGTTCAACATTATGTATTTTCGGTACTGCTGGTTCGTTGTTTTTTACTTAATTGTTGGGATTAAAATAAAATATTCAAAGACAAAATTACAGGCACAGCATACCAAAAATATAAGCATATAACTAGGAATAAATAAATTATCAACTAGCTGCTCCGCTCCACCATTCACTTTAACCATTATACACAAACACTGTGTAGCACTGCAACCTATCCTAATTGCCACACAATGATAAACATATTTAAAAACAAGTAATTATTTTTAAACAAATACGCCCATATTTCTTTAATTAATTGTTAAATACTAAAATAAGTCGAAACAACTTTGAATTTTATGGAAAACTTAAATAATTGTTTTAGTGGGAACAAATATTTTCTATTCGTTTTTTTTTATTAGTTCGTCTGTGGAACTATCTTTTAAATTCAGAAATGAGTCGCAGCGAAGCGCAGCTTTCTTCTGGACGGCGTTGGAAGATTAGATGGACATCTGAACGGAACGAGTCTCCTCTGGATTATGAATTACTCGAAGGGAAAACCTAGAGTAAATTTGGGAATTTGGATCTCTGAATTTAACCAGGAATAACCGGAAATTAACATTTACCATTTACAGCCGAGACGCAAGGATCACTTTATAAAATTTAGAGGACAACTAACAGCGTCTGCTCTCGATAAGGTGTAAACGGCGTCTGCTGAAAATTTCGAACAAAATATCTAAAATTCTATTTCCAAGAGTCAAAACTAAACTGAGTGCACGATGTGGCGTCCTATTCACCGATTGGCTAAATGATGGGCATTAGAATGAGGAATTAAGAAAAATTAAGTCGAATTTGACCTTCAAGTATGGTCCCATTTGAATTGAATTGATTGCAGATGTGATTGTTCGGGCGAATTCAATTGTAACGGTTTGTGATTTATCTGGCGCTCACTCTCGTCACTCTCACGAATGGCAATCAACTTCCTTTTCTATTATAAAATTCTGATTTGGCTTTATAAATAGATAGTGGTTAGTTGGTTGTCGAGTATTTCATCACAATAAATATTATTAATCATGAAAGGCAAAACAATGCGGTTATTCGACAATATAGCACGGAATTTCCAGCCTTCTAACTATAGTTTTCCTTGAGCTATTAACATTTCATTGTGACATCTATAACCTATAAAATTTTATTCAAATTGAATATAGTTTGTTGAACAAAATGGTGGATGGATTAATTCTCGGAGTTTCCAAAACGTATTAGGCAAAATCAGGTGTTATTTTAGAGAAATATGTGAAGTGAAATTTGGAAAAAGCGATTATCTCCAAGAAAAGTATTTGCATTCTGTTAGGTACAACCAAATGAATGATAAAGGATCTCTGCAATCAGGATTGTCTTCGTGGATTCATACACGACGAAATATTTATGTGATACCCAAGATTAATTTCTTGGTAAACAGGTATGTTGAAAAGCCGCCGTCCCGTCATTTAATAATTAATTGAAGTTTAGCAACAAAATTCGATAAAATCAATTCATTTCTCTTCTACATTAGCTAAGATTGCAGTGACAACTTAGATAATCTTAGTTACTATTTATTTTAATAGTAATAATAAGTAATAATCGTTTTCTAGTGCATACAGCGTAAAACTCGTCCAAATATAATAGTATATAAAATTGAATGTATGAAAAACAAGACATATAACATAACAGGACACAGAGCAAAGTGAGTATTGTATACATATATATGTATATGCTCTTTGTTAATAAATAAAGAACATATATGCATCACTGAGACTAAATTATAAATAATAAACTCGATCCTTGTATTTTCGTTAATCGAGTTTTTGGTGGAAGAAGGTAAGACAACTCTGTACCTCGTATATGATGATTATTTTTGATAATTATTTTTTACAAATGTAGCACACTGTAGAATATATATAGATGGCAAGGTAAGCATTTTATAGTTCCTAAATATGTTCTTACATGAGTCTTTCGGTTTCAGGTTAAACACTGCCCTTAAGCAAATCTTTTGAGCAACGAAGGCACACATTGATTGCCCCCAGAATACTATTCCATATTGTAGTAACGAATGAACGTTTGGACCGACACTATTCGCAACTACCCTCAGAGCCCAGCACAAACCACTCAATCTCGACGTTAATGAATCAAGATGTTTGATCCACGACAGCGGAGCATCCAGCTCGAGTCCCAGGAACGTTATTTCTTCCGCACACGTAAGAGTTTCTTTTTGAAATTGTGATGTTATATAACTATTATTATCGTTGAACACCATTAAGTTTGTTTTGTTAATATTTAAATTTAAATTATTTTGCATGAACTACTCATTCAAATAAGTTAGACCCGATTCAATCTATTGTGTCACTTGCTGCACTGAATCAGCTCTAGATACCGCTGAAGAATCATCCGCAAATAGGGTCATCAGACAGTCCACCACATCAGGCAAATCGCTGATGTATGACATGAATAAAAGCGGTCTAAGGATAGAGTCTTGTGCCGCACCGTACAATACAGTTCTCCATTTTGACTTAACATCTCTACCTGTATGATCATACATTAACACACATTGTTTCCTATCCGTCAGGAAGGTCGGCAGTCAGTTTGTTAGCATTCGATAAAAGTAGCATACCATGAACGAATGATTAATTGAATTATATAACTACCGCGGCTAAAAATTCAATAGAATTATTGTATGACAATCGCAGCGTGTGACTACGATAGTTTCTTAGCGGAATATGTTACTAGAGGATATGAAAGCATGCATGTTTCCGTGCATACCTCTATCTATTGCTGCTACGTTCCAGTAGCTAATTATAAATTTACATTCCTAATCTGCATAAGAAACATTCCGCAGTTGACAGGTACGCGTCCTTCCATCAGATACGCAAATGCAGCAGCGCCAGTGAAATAGTCAGTTTCTTCGGATCCCGTGGACAACATAAATTGTGTGGTCCGCGGTTAACTGGTAATGGTTGCCGAGCACGGCGAAAATCGTACAGAAGCAACCAGCTCGACTTTTAATTGATGAGGAACGGTATAAAGGAAGAGCACGGTGGTCGTTCGTTCCCTAACAGAGATTATGTTATTTGTTATGGGAATTATGACTGTATAAATGATTTATGAATGAAGTAATATATAAAGAAACACCTATTAACCGTATCCACTTTGTATCTAAATTAAGTACGATTTAGTGTTTTCAAATAAACTGTACGTTTTTCGGTTTTAACACTTCATTTATTATAAATTAACGTATTAATAAAATACATCTAGTCACCGTGTGTGGCTGTATACTGCTACCGCGATTATGTTAATAGAGCATGCGCATTCTGCCGAATTTCAAATTTATGATATAAAAGATAAACGTTAGGTAAGTTGAAGTTAATATAGAAGTTAACATCACGATTCTTAATAAACGAAAACGGCTTAAGTGAAAGCTAATGAAGATCCAGTTTATGAAGTTAGTTATACTCCCTTATTTTGCAACTTGTAGGTCATTCTTGCAATAAAAAATTACGGAATACGGGAATTAATACACAGGGTGGCGCAATAGTTTGGCAAATCATAATATATCTGTTGTTAAGAAAGATATCAGAAATATTTTTTAACAAAAATTGTAGGCGCTCCTGCAGTTTTAATACTACCATGAGTTTAGAAATATACTGTTACTTTGATATCAACTGTAATTTGTTTCCTCGAGTGTTGCATATATATAGCGTAAGTCAAAATAGATAATTAAGGTTTTCTATTATTTGTTAAAATCGGCAACCATGTACGTCATATCAAAAGTAGATGGAGTACATTATCATTTTTATTAAACATTGTCTAAATTCAATAGTTGGGGAGATATTTCAAATTGTTAGAAAGAAATGGAATTTACAGAAATTATTTCAACCTGTCATGTTATCCGTGAAACATCCATTTTGCTTTTTATTTTTATTTCGATATAAAAATTATTTTATAGATTAAAGTTTAACATAACACAGTTCCAAAGGATAACCTTTGCAACTAATAAACAAATTTTATAACAAATGTTCAACATGTCAGTCTATAACAGTAATACGGCATTTTAAACGCTCCTTAACGTGCCTATATGAATACCTCTTTTTAGTGCAGTAACGACCCAACGGAGTGTATAACCCTTTATTTTAAACTTATTATAACCGCAGGAGCTCTTTTAGTGTGTAAGTTGTGTATATAAAGCGTTCCATTGCCTTGTTACTGTGACCTCCTCGCCGTAAAGGGTGAAGCGCAGTTAATTACACCCTGCGAATGGTGACCCAGGAGTCTAGCGATGCTTCTCTTACTCTGTTCTTCATATCATCTTGTGTTGTTGGAGGGTTTCGATATACTCGGTCATTTAGTTAACACCACTTCAAAAACTCTATTTTTATCAAACCTGGTTAGCGAGTTGCCCATGCAAATGGTCCTCCTCTTGCTATCCACCTACTAGGAAAGTTAGTGTTAAAATGATCATGAATGAATTCAGTATGACGTACTGGTGCTCCATCCTTTGGAGAATATTTAAAGTAACACCTTCCACGTATCGACAACCAATTTTCTATAAAGACTAAATGAATTTGGTCCTTAAATTTCCATTTTGATTCTCTATAAATGCAACGCTCCAAGAAGCAGATTACAGTTGATTTCAGAATATATCCCCAAACTCGTGGTAATATTAAAACGATTAAGTATTCATTATTTTAGGTTTTTAGAATAAAATTAACCATAACTCTTCAAATACCCAGTATAATGTAAAGAAACCCTATATTGGGTGTATGGGGGGTTGAATTTAATCGAAATTTTAATTAATATATAGGGTGCTCCATTTAAAGAGAGATAAATCAGGTTCACCCTGGAATTTTGGGACATCTTGAATAAATGTGAAACCTATGTATGTATGTGTAGTTACAATAAATCTGAAGGGGATTATTTAAAAAATTGAAAGCATCTTACCTGGTAAATTAATGCCACTCATCAGTAATTTTTCTGGTAGGTCGGCTATTCTTTTCGGTTTTACTAATTCGAGCGATCGTTTTAAAGATGTGCCTGAAAATAAAATTAATATTAATACAATTACATAACTGTAAAGGTAAAACTATTATGAATCGATTCTTCATCCAGCGTAATTTTAAAATATTGAGTTGTCTTCAATATTTTGCATTTCCAGCATCTTTTCTATTTAATATGTTAAGATATTAAAAAAAAACAATGAAGTTAGTATAACTTAACTACTTAATCAATGCGTGTTGGGAGCATTTCTTGGTGACTGTTGTAGCTGATATTTTCTACCAGAAAGATTCGAAAATGAACTGGAAATTATTATGACAACTATTGTTCTTCAAGTTTATGGGTGTCTTCGATAAACTTGCAGCAGTTTCTAGATATTTGTAAAAATAAATAATTCGCTAATTCAACTATTTTAAAATGCTTTTACTTGGGGATCAAAATCACCAAAGCTTTCCTGCTAAATAAAATAAAATAAATTCTGGCGTCGTGGATTATTAATCCTGAAATTTACTTAGCTCCAGTTCATTTAGATTAATTTCATACAATAAAAAATTACAGTACAGACAAGTATAGAACAAAGCTCCTAATTGTTTGTTGTCCATCTTTTTAAATGGTAGCACCTACTTTCTGCTTTAGTTTTCGATAGACCTAACTCCTTAAACAATGAATAAATGTTATTGCTATCCTTATATTTTTTTTTTCTCAAGAAAACTTCAATCTTTACTAACTACAGAAATGTTCTAATTCCAAGCTATCTTTCCACTAAATAGGTTAGTACATTTTTACAACTAGAGGGTTTAATCATATAGATATCCTCGTTGCTCGAAGCTTACAGTCAACGCTTGCGCAGTACCGAATTCTTTTAAGGGAATTTTTACTGTTCCTCGCTACTTAGATTACTTAAAGTTTCAGTTTGTGCTAGTTCTTGCAGCAATAGTAATGATGGCGGTTTCAGTAGAAGTACACGGCCCTATCAAATTTCATGTATTAGTACCTGACAAGGATGTATATATGTAGAAGTTAGTTTTTAAAATAATATGTAAGCTTCCACGGCCAAAGTCGGACCGCGTCATGGTTAAACGAAAACTCGATGTTTCGGCAACAACCATATGCGGCTTCTTCAGGAGAAGGAAATGTGGCAGGCAACTGTTAGCATGGTAACTCAACGTGCGAACCATGCAGAGGCGAAACTAACTGAGCGCAAAGCAGTTAATGACGGTAAACTAACCCGGTGAACACGTTTGGTTTTAAGTTTTTGCCAGATATCAAGTTGTTGCGATATGATTGCGAGCAGTTGCGCTATGTTACTTTGCCATTTTGTATCCTACCCTTATTTTTGGGTTAACAAGTTATGGTTCCTGCCAACTTATTCCCTTCCAATGGCATTAATTGCTAAAACGCCACGATTTCCTTGAATTACTGTAGCGTACCTTTGTCAGCGTACTAAATATTTTATCTACAAATGGCACAATACAATATAAATAATCTTCAAGCTCATTTTGACGTAATTGGAAGGCACTAAAATGCCATTAACTACTTCATTCAATTTCTGTTAACGAAACACCATCAGAAATGTTACAAGAGGTTTGCAGAATTTCGTCATGGTCGAGCTTCCATGAGTGGTGAATTTCGTGAATGTCCGCCAAAATCGGTTGTTGCTCCCAAAAAACGTAGATGCTGTACGCAACATGATCGTAGCTCGTAACATAAAGGTACCCTGAATACGAACCGGAAGTTAAGTAACAATCAACTGCTTGAGTGTTTCCAAATTAACCGAATCTAATTAATCAATCAAAGTTATTCGTTCACGAAGAATTTTCAAGAGAGTGATTGCTTCTGTCTTTCGTTGTAGTAGATATGCCGCAACCATTGCTTTGAGGATTCGAGGAACTGTTAATACTGAATGGCATACATCAACTTGTTCGTTAGAAGTCACCAACGAAATCAGGGAAACAATCGACAACGTCATAACATTCTTCATTGTAGCAAATGCCAGCTCTCGCACAGCATGTCAAACAATCGATTACTTATTTCATACTTCTCCTGCAAGTACTTCTAATAACAGCTGCTATGCAGACCAGAACGTTTTCGTAAAATTTCTATGTAAATTACTGTAGCAGCGCGTCTTCATATTTCCCTCTCAACAAATATAATGCAGACGCGATACTACCTATATATGGATATTTAGAGAAATCGTCATTTGGCCAATTAACACAATGAAAAATGATGGACAAAAAACTTACCACCGTTCACCAGGGAGATTTCCTTCTTCGTTTGGCGTTTTCAATAGTTCTGCACCCGTTTCTACAATTACGAGCGACTTTCGATGTGAAAGACAAGCATTTAGAACGACGCGCGCGGCATTGTATTCATATTTTATAGTCTGAAAGTTCTGAATTTTATGGAGAAATAGCGCGCGCGAATGGATTGAGTTCGAGATCGTCCCGTCGCCGGTGCGTTTCACTTTTTTTCCCTTAAATATAAAGGCTGTTAAACGGCAGACGGCCGCAAGATGATGCCTCTCGCTGGAATCCGGATTATTTATGCATCTGGTTTATGTAATTTTTACACTTTTAAGGACGCATACATTATTTTTAGAGATGCTATAAATCTTTTCTATTAGAAAACTTGCTACTACATACATCGCATTGACGTTAGAGATTACTCTCCTGCTTTCTTAAATAAAACTGTGCAGAGCGCAGGTTTTATTTGTTTTATTTTAAAGTTAAATTCCCAATTATGATGTATGGTGGAATGTAGCTTACTGACACTTGTTTTCTTATGGCATTCGTAATGTGTATAGTGCCTATATAATTTACATGTATCCACTGATAGTGAATTACATACTCGTTTATAGCCAAGTAGCCACAAACGTAAAACTAAAATTTTGTCATTAGCTATTACTTTGAACCCGCTTTGTTGTGAATATTTATTAAGTTACAATTTGCGTTATCAGGGATCTAAATTCCTGCATGTATTTCCAAATATGCTTAAGTAATCAGAAAGCTTTACCATGAGACATGATAACAAAATGTTATTTTGTTGTAGACATAATACGACGACGTGACTTAGTCTTGCAAAGAAGGATGTCCTTTTATCGCAATTAGTAGAATTACATAAATTTCAGGAACGGTGTAACAAGGATCTTTCGAGAAATCATAAGAGATTTGTAGACGCAGGATCCATTCTAAACAGCTGTGGGGAAACAGTGTAAGACCTACAGGAGGCCAACATAATATGTGTTCAAGAAACAACAGCCTTGAGTACCCGAAGAAAGTGAATTCAAAGATACTTGACAATGAAACCATACTGCACACACATTGTGCAGCTACTTTCTGCATTTCTATTGCTATTCAAGTTTTATTACAAATGGTGGAAGTAGACCTTCTATTCTATTTTTTATGTCTTCTTCTACTATTCTTAAGTTAATAAATGTAACTGCGTAATTTGGGCTACAGAAAATCCCCATGAATCCCCATGAGTACGTTCAAAATTCTCCTAAACTTAACGTAGGGTGCGCTATATCAGAATTGGGAATAATCGGTCAATATTTGTTTAATAATTCTATTATCACAAGTTTGCCTGCTTGGATATGTTTCACAAAAATTTAGAAGACAATCTCCTTTTAACCAGATGGAGGTTCAAAGGCTCTTGAATAGTATTTTGTAGAGGAAGGATTTGCCTATTTTTGTCAGGAACGAAATGCCTGTTTTCTTAAACAATGGTTTCGTCTGCATGACTTCGGATCGGCTACTAACTAAATAGCGATAACCTATTGTCCGTCTAGAAAGTATCCGGAATTTATTATTTTTCTTAATTTTAATATATTTCTTTTTGTTACATCCTAAGACAAAAGTAATGCATCAAGTAGGTTGTGCCGACTGTAGGCCATGGCAAAAATCATATAACAACACCAGCTGTCAAATATTGTTGATTATCAACAGGCTTAATATTTGTGAAATAATGTCGCAAGTAGAAAGAAGAAAGTTGGTGGAATATTTGTATAGAAAAGGTGATCAAACGTTAAAAAATTAGCGTAATTGACTGAACTAGGAAAAAGTGCGGTATATGAGACAATAAAGAGGATAAAAAATAGGAGAGATATGAGCCATGGACCAGTTTCTAGAAGACCGCGTAAGATTAGCGGAAACAATCTAAATGCTTTTGTGACTTTAGGACGACAAAACCGGCGCCTAGGGTTTCGAAAACTGGCTAACAAATTTGGAAATCAACGTCAAATAAGAGTGTGTCCAAAAATTGTCCGTATTTCACTGAGAAGACAAGGTTACTTATCAAGGAAACAAAAAAAAAATCCCTGCAATGACACCTCTACAAAAACAACGAAGAATAGATTTTTACCAACGATTTCGAGACGATAATTTTAGTGATGTTTTTATATCTGACGAAAGTTGTTTTCAGCTTGGTGCAAACCATTTAAAAATCCTATCAACAGAAAATGTTACCGTTCAAATTTCCCACAAAAATAATGGTTTGGGGAGCAACCTCTCAGCGTGGTGCTACACTTCTCTGTATAATTGATGGCACCGTTAATAGTGCAAAGTATCGTGAAATTCTTAATGGCTTTCTTCTTGAAACAGCTCGTGCTTTATATCCCGAAGGGTGGCGTTTTCAACAGGATAATGCAAGATGCCATACTTCTGCCTACATTAAAGCTTGGATGTTAGAACAAAGCTTGGCAACAATTCCATGGCCAGTAGCTTCCCCAGATCTTAGTCCCATCGAAAATATATGGGGACTAATGAAAATTGAAGTAGAACGAGCAGCACCACGAAATAAAGAAGATTTGATTCGGTCAGTTTTAGAAGCCTGGACCACTATCACCGAAAAGTATAGCGTTGACCTTGTTTCGGGCTTACCTGAACGTTTAGTTAAGTGTTCACAGTTAAATGGAGATTGTATTAGTAAATGAGAGGAATTATTTGTTGTGATTTTATTATTCAAGTAATAAAAATATATGCTTTTTGTTTTCCGGATACTTTCTAGACGGACTATATATTGATCCTGCTGCAGAAAGGATCTAATCAGCCTATTGTTGATTCCTCAAAAAAGATACATGGACACCCCAACAGATTTCTGATATCTATTATGGTTTCCGTAGTAACAATTTTCTTCAAAAAGCATTTTTTTTCTGTATTTTTAGTTAGCTAAATAAAGGTTTCTTTTATCCTTTCTGTTATGTAAGTATGGGTTAATTTTTAATTTAATTCTAGATTGTAGTTTGCAATCAGTAAAGCAGATCAATAAACTAAATGGCGTGAACGTATATCTTATTCAGACATATTGTCCGTAATTGTTTAGTATAACATACTACATCCCTAGCACTACTACAGGCAGATAATATATAAATACACGGCATTCCTTGGCAAAAAAATAATCAAACCCAATTTACAATTTGATATATAAATGTCTCGCAGTCACTATTCCATGGCTACCAAACACTAATTGTAAGTTATCCGGCCGGTAGATCGCTATCGTTTTTAACCGTTTTCGCAGCAACAGCAACGCGTAGGCGTTTCAATAGCACGGTACGTTCCATCATCTTATCGTGTCGGAAGATCTTACTGTAAATCAGGAGCGAACAACACAAAGACGGGGCGCGATTATTTTATGAGTGCGTTTGCAAAGAGCAGATCTCGTTGTTTATGGTGCTCCATTAAGTCCCGTCCCCGGAATGGCATTTTCGTAATTGTTTCAAAGCTCTCGGACCGATGACCGCAGCCAGGTGCTCGCGAAGTATGGCTTACAATACGCTGCTACAATGGCACTCGCACGACGGACAATCGTTTTGCTGTTATTAAAAGTTGAAAGTTATGTGCGCGAGTGTTGTGTTTATAAGGCAGTTGAGTGTATTGAAGCGCCCAGACCGTTTAAAAAGTTTAAAGACAAGTCTTCGTACGGCTTCAATGGCAAATAATGCCGGCTTCTGACTTTATAAATCGCTTTGCTTTATGCGTTGCTACTCATACAGTGTTTATGTTTCTTTTTTTGAATGATCATCTCCGTTAGTTAATAGTGATTACTGTTCAAGGGCGTTGACACTATGCTGCTGTGATGCCATCTATTAATATTTGTTAACTTTCGACAGTTATACAACAAACGACAAATTGTTATCTATCATATCATAAATTAAAAAAGCTCCACAACTTTCAAATTTTGATGCTAAAAAATAGAGCATAACTTATTTTTGTTCCAGCATTTTATATTAGATTGCCGGTAGGTATGCTCGCAGTGTATCCAGACTTTATGCGAGTATTCATATTTATCATTATGTCGATTCCTACAGTTGATTCTACTTTCATTTTTAATAATAATAGTAACAACCTTCTGTGGCTTTGTTTTTGAAAATAAATATTCTAGCCATGAAATAAATATTGAAGTGTTTCAAATTGTAACAGATGTATGTTTTGAAAAAGATATGTACCTATGACGGTTTTATTTTTAAGAGCTTGTACAGAGGTCTTAAAGAATTTACTACCTAAATTCTCTAATATATTCTTCTGTTCCTCTTTAAATTGCCTATATCTTTCTGTCCCTCAATTCTTTTATTTTCTATTTTCTGTTTTCTTCAATTTTCGTGATTTCAAATTACTTTAACACTCTTTCAACACCTGATGGTTTGTTAAATTTTCTATGTTCATTTTTATTTTCTGGAAATATTGCGGTACTGTTAAACACTTCTGTTTGTTTGTTTGTACGTCTTTATACGGATACCAATCCAACGGCTTCCTAATTTATTTGTTTGATGATTGTGATGATTTTTTGACTTGATGCAGATAACATTATACATTTTGATGAATTGATTCCAATATAAACCATGTGTTAAATATTTTTGTAACACAAATTATTAAAAATAACTGACGCTTTCATTACTTCCTTCAACTCTGCTCGTCTCTTTCTTTTTATTTTTCCTTTTATTAAAAATTGATAATATAATCCATCAAAATGCTGCGTTATTTAAATTCTGTGGATATGTGCGGATATTACAAAAATTGGAAGTTTAAATTGTAATTACCTAAAATAAGAATACGGGTGCCCATACTTCACAATACAATATTTTTATAATAATTATTAGAGCGGCTGGTAGTCCTAATATAAAGAATAAAAAACATAAATTCTAGTCAACAAATAATAGAGTCGAACGAACTTAGATTAGATTAGTTCTCCAGATGGTTCTTGACTTATCCCACTGCGACCTTTTCAGACATATTGTGATTTCTCTCTCATTAGATCAATTACATTAGCTTTGCTTTCTTTGCTAGATTTAGCAACCTCGTGAGTGATCCCTCTACACAGGTTTCGGCTTTTGGGTTTCACGCCGGTGCTATACATTCGCACAGCATATGAGCGGCAGCCTCTTCCTCCACCTGGCAGAATCGGTATGCTGTTTTCTCTGTCAGGCCCAAATTACTCGTGTGCTACAGTCTCCTGTTAGCAGGCCCACTATTGTTCAGACAGACTTCCTGTCTCTGCTTAGTAGGTCCGCCGTAAATATAGAGCTGTGTCCTATCAGAAATTGCTTGGCCTGTCTCTAACCTGGAATGAACTTCCACCAGTGCTGAAGTTTCTTATCTTTCCATTGTTTAGCGGTTGCTATCTCTACCGTATATGACATTCCCACCGAGTGCATTGGGCGATTTTTAGCAGTTTAGGAGCCTAGTGGCTTTATATTCCCTCGATGTCCTTCGTGTCTTGATACCCAGGCCAGGGTCACCTTACTTCGGCTTCCCAATCCATTAAGTGCATTCTTGCAGTCCTATATCAGTTTCGAATTCGTCGGTGTGGAGTCTAGCACTGTTATTACTGTTTGTCTGAATATAAATAGCAACAGCTCGATAGTTATCTGCTTGCCAGTCTAATTTTTCAATACACTCCAGCACTATTACTATTTTGTCTTGAAATGCTGTGGCGCTTTCGATTAGACTAGGTCTACTTCCACAGATCCCCATTCTCTGCCTTTGAGCCGTTTGTGTACCAGATGGATTCGGCCTTTATAGGCGGGTCTTTCTTCCACTCTTCTCTATCTGGTATTACCGTTTTATAGCACTTGTCCAAGCTGTATTTGGGACCAATGGCGTTACTGGGGTCGAACGAACTTACAGGAAAATTTAAGGCACTGAATCCCGGTTATAACCCTCATGTGTATCAGTGCATTTGCAAATTTAGAACGAAGGATCATCTCAGCTGTGGCGTGCAGTTTTTTCAGGTAAGTTCCTCTTTTTGAAACTTGCAATGCCTCCCAGGCAGATATTCATACTGAGCTATGTTTTGATATCCGCCCCACAAGCAAGTACTTCTGTAAGTGTATGTTTTAATATGCAAATATTCCCAGAGACGCACTAAATGCATTTTTTGACTTTTATTGGCTGTATTATTTATGATTTACATGAATACTATTTACTAATGCGTATTTCTTTCTTTTTTTATTCCTTAGTAAATGTGGTCGGAAAATAGGAACATTTCTAATCGAATCAAGAGAATTTTGGACCTAGCTAGTGCAAGTTGCTTTATTTTATGAAAAACTACAATCCATTTTAAAATTTTGAATAAAGTCTTTATGAAGACATGCGAAAAAAACAAGAGAGACATTGAATTCTTTCATTTGGAGCTGTTATTAACGTTTTTAATAATGTCTGCCTCCGAGGCACATGTTTCCACTTAAAGGGAAGGAAGTTATGTTCCTACCCAGAGGGTTAAAGATGAAACACAGTTACCACAATTTATAGCCCAAATGTGATTTTGGAACGTAATTTTTGGGTGACAAATATATCTGAATTATTAAAAAAAAATCCGTTCCTAGAAATAACTGAAGAATGTTCGCAGTGAACATTAACGTAAAATACAAATGTATAGAGAAAATTGAAGACGTATTCATAGTTTTCAACTTTAGCATATGCTTTGAGGATAATTTTATACGCCTTACCAGTGTATAACAGAAAAGAATAATTAACATAATGATTCGTCCAAATCTATACTACAAAATTTTAAAGTCTACAATTATTAACCAAAATTATATTGATATCGTTCCCCACAGTATTGATGGAACACTAAACAACGGACATGTTTCTGCCTACTCGACGTTGCTTCGGATGTTTTTCTACCTCACACGGATATTTGTCCGTCGGCTTATTCAAAACAGCAGGCGAAATATCTTTTAGAGCCAAGAGATACATTTGGCGTTGATGAAAATTAGCAAGTTGATTCAACCGGAAAGGAGAGACACAATAGAAGCAAATAACTTAGTTGACTTCACCCTATTTCGTCTTACACGGAAAAAGGATTTAAGGCTTGATTCCAGGAAGCCTGCATTGAGTAAAAGAAATAATATTTTTCAATACGAACCAAAAAATATTACTTTATTATATATTTATATATATATTTATTATATATTTGATATTAGATTGATATTAGATATTAGAAATAACAAAATTGATATGTTTGAACCAAAGAAATTGGTAGCAATGAAATGATAGAAACAACAGATCTAATTATTTTACTTTAAGAAATTGAATTTTTTAATAAAAAAAAGTTTTCCTTTCTTAACTAAAGAAATAGTCACAGCAATTTGATTGTGATAGCAACTATAATTTAGAACTGTTACCTAAACACAAAATTTTGTCTAAGAATTGTTCAAAAATACATAACCAAAAAAAAATCCTGATAATAAAGCTGCTCATGGTACTGGTAGAATCATTCGTGACAACGGTGAGGAAAGGGCACCTTAACTAGCGGGCATCTTTCTGCCTGCCTTGCATCATCAGTGTGGTTGCCATCCAGAGGCGATACACCTGGCTCGTCGTTCTTGAAAGAGGTACATATCTCTGACTTCAAGAAATCATTTTTTTGCACCTGATGTCAAACTTATCTATTCTTTGACACAAAAAAATATTTCAAAAAATACTTCACTTAATGAAATAATGCAAAAAAAATATATTTCTTTCATTCAAACATCCTCTTCCTTTTGTGTCCTACACTGATTTGTTCAATTCATACATTCTCAGATATATCAAATTAATTCCCGATTTGGAGAGCGTTATTGTGCGTTTCTTAACAAAAAAAAGAAAACCACGAAAAGATGTTGCGGAGTAGATATAGAGTGCAGTAGCCAAAGATTTGTCATTTTTAAGAAAATGTAAATAAAATTATACCAGTTATGTTATGTTAACTGTTAAACGGTTAGAAGTAAATGCAGAATACAATGTTCTTCAAAAATCGAATTGAAGCTATGCAAGTGCGCAGTAAGGAGTAGTATTTAACGTACGATTAACACTTATTAGTTATTAGTACAACTATATACTGTTAAATATAACAGTATGTAAAACATCAAGCTATTTAAATTTTCTTACGGGCTTGCTATCATTGGTTTCTGTTTATTCTGTGTTGTTCCCACATCTAAAGGTTAGAACATGAATATGCATACGGTCATGACTTTAGGTCTCCGTAGTGAATGATACAAAGCTGTCTTTAGGACGTGGTAGACACTGAAGTCGTATTTACTTCTCATCAAATACTCTCATGTATGCATGTGTACACGTTCTAACGTTCTTTTTAGGTAAAAGTCACGTACAGAGTTAATTAACATTTGTCCGAGAACAAAACTAAAAAAAAAACTCACACAATTTTCTTCTCTATCCAATGTGGGAGAGTAAAAGTCAGCTAATTCAATGCAAACACACCCAAATTCCTTTCCTGTACGGCGGCGACGACGACCACGAAGACGTGGACGACGAAAGACGACAAATCGTGACCAAAGCCCGAGACAAATTCATACTAATGGTATATCAGCGGTAGCACGCATGGTACATCTCGTGGCATAAATCCCATTTCTCGGTTTGCAAAACCAAATGCACAAACACGGACTACATGCAGATATACAAATCTAACGCTCGTCATAAACAAACACGAATACGTTTACCGAGAAAGAGAGAAAATGCAGATACAGTTAGTAGCAGAAGTTTGTGTCTGTGCTATTGGCCTTTTAAGTGAGTAATACATACGCATACACATATGTAATATGTACCTTATTGAAGATGTTAGCAGAAATTCAATAATTACGTCCAAAAGTGATTAAGATGTTAACTGTGATGAAAATGACTAACAGTTCAAAGATCAAAAATGTTATTTTAAACTGAGGTTCGCATCATCATTACTTGATAAGTTAAAGACAAAAATTGCGGAAAGACAGTCGTATTAGAAGGAAAAGAACGTTTTGCTCCACCATGAAAACAGGGACTCACACTTGATTGATTGCCATGGCAAAAATTGACAAACTGGTGTTCCAATTGATAGAAAGTTCCACGTGGAAGGGTTCTAACCGAAACCAACTGCATGTAGAATTTAGCAAAATGCGGAAGTCCATCTTCCGTTAAGATTTTGATCCATAATTATATCCTTGTGGCTGTGTGTTTTACTAGAATTTATTATTTTATACTATTTAGGATGTAGGGAAACTTTATTACAAAATCATATTAGGTGCTCACTGAATGAAATACCTAGCATTTTGTCAATGAGATAAATTGAACTGAATTGCTCTACGATTAGCACCTACGTGATTTGGAAAGTTCATAATTCGACCAAAATCTGCAATGGCAGACTTCTTACATATCTCCTTTAGCCAGCATTCTAAAGAGCCCTCTAAAGAAATTATTTATAAACTAAAGCTAAAATAAACTTATAGGGTTCAGTTTGAAACGTAATATAATTTTCCATACATTTTACCACCTGCTGATTCAACAAAAACAGCTCATTTATGTTTGTCAAAGGAATTCTTAGCTGCGCAACGCAAATATCTTGTGAATTACTTGGATATAAATAGCTGCGCAATTGCGTTCAATACGCACAGAGTATACACCGGAAAATCTTAATTATATCTTTGTTCGTAATCTGTACTTACCTCATTCGCAAGTAAATTGCATTGAAATACACGAACTATCTTGTTTAAATCTATTTCAAGGCGTTTATCTGCAAGTACGTACACTGATATATAGATGATTACACAGGGACATATCTACATATTATACCTACGATTTTGTGAGTAAAAAAACCTAGAGATAGGTCCTTTAATGAACAACTATAGAGCGTTTCACCGCATCTTCGAAGTATGGGTCTTATGGAGTAGGTTTCTCCTTTGCTAGTTTACAACAATTTGTGTAAAACTATCCTCGTTTGAAACCAGCGCTGCTGCCAAATCACTAATCGGTCGATCAATAATATATTTATGGCACCTGCAATTTTCATCTCTTCCTTCGTTTTGTTTTACTTTCACATTTTGTCTTCATTTCTATTTATTAATGAACAAATCAGTCGTTCATAAAAAGTACTATATCTGTTAGTTGTATTTATTGTAGTTGGTAGAAAGAATTGTTAATATTGATCAACCTAAAAATCGTGAAATTGCAGCACTTTCATAGATTTTAACCATTTTCTGTGGAAGAAAAATCCGTTAGATGTACTCACGATGAAGTTTGTACCGAAGAGTACGACAATCGATCACTGCCAATCTTACCGGCAATCTTAGTAGTAGTTATCGGCAATATTTTGTATTACAGTCGTAAGGTAGAACTGATTCCTACCACAGATGCTAGGAAAAATTCTAGATGAGCGAGAGATTAAATTTCGACCGAACAAAAACGAAGTAAAGAGGAAGAGGAGCTATTTGTTAATCGCAAACTTTTTTTTTAACATTGTTACATCCTTATGATGTCAATATTACGTACAAGGCTTATACTGCTAATGCCCTAATCAGATCCATTCTTTCAACCACGGTCAGCGGTGAAATAATTATGAAGGATCTAAATCATGTGCTCTCGAGGTTCTTTGACTTGATCGGTAGACAACCTGCCCAATGTTCAAAGTACAGAGTTGCTTCTGTATTATCTCTCTTACAAGGCTAGTAGATTTAAGTAAAGTAAAGTAAGTAAAGCCATTTGGGAAACGTTTATGTTAAAATTCATCCAACGCAATTGTTTGCTGCTTTTGCAGAAAAAAGAAACATAAAATCGCCACAGATAACTACGGTTTGAAAGATGAGGTTACATTTACCTCTCACTGGGTGGTCACGAGATAGTTTCACTCTAGTACAGAGGTAGGTTTTTCTTCTGTCGCCGTTCGCGACTAATTACCTTGTCATACAATGACGCTTAAGCTATTGTATAGACATGTGGGTTAGTCTGAAACGAGAGTCGATTCATTCAAGATTTTATTTAAGCGCAACTTGCTCATTTGAGTTTCCATAAACGAATTTTAGTCTTCTCCATCTTTAAAGAGTACAACGCTTTCTTAGGTAGACGCAGGAAATTCAAATCGTTGAAATACATATCTAAAGAATGTTAAACCAATCACAAAACACATGATTGCTGCTATTGTTCCTTTTAAAATAGCGATGATGGATATTACAACATACCAAGGGCACAACGTTCACAGGGTACTATACATATTAGCGCTAAACACTTCTTTCTCTAGTGATTTTCGCAAAGAATCCAATATTTATCCAGTCCTTTTATCCTAGATAAACATCGCAGTCCAACGAACGTGGGAAAACTATTTGCGCTAAATACACGGAATGTCACCACTTGAAACGACGTATTTCCGTTTAGAGATGGGATCGGTTTCACGGACCAATAGAACCGCGGCTTCCGTAACTTCAATTCACATCCAGGTTACGCCAAGCGCAAGTAATTGTCGAAATTTATACGTAGCGATTAGGCAGCCATGCCCTAGTCGTTATCTCGTCAATTAACCAGTAAACGTGAACTGGATTTAGCGTATGTATGTAAAATTTATCTCGATGTGGACGAGCTTTCCTTTTCACCTGAAAATATCTAAAGTGAGCAAGTAAGAAACTGCTGCTGGATCATTTTCGTTATGTTTCTCTCATATTGTCACAGCACGTTTGGGTGATAATAGATGAAGATTTGGATGTATGTAAATATACGAGAAAGTAAGTTTACATGCACATATAACAAAAGTATGCGAGGAATTTAAGATTGGGAGCACGTTTTTTCCCCAAAACACTGGATTGCCGCTGTATAAATTATGACGACATATATTTTTCTACAATAGTTTTATCATTATATTATAATATATATGTGTATATAATATATGTATATTATAATATTCCATTCATTTTTAAAAAGGGAAACAGAGGGAACTTCAATAATTATAGACGCATTACACTAATAAGCTCAGTGGCGAAAATATGCGAACAAGTATTAGAGATAAAATTGAGATATGTGAACCAACCTTAGCAGACGAACAGAGAGCGGCTTCCGAAGGGGTAGGAGAAGATATTAACTTAAAAAAAATAATTACTAGTAAGACAATAAAAGAAAGGAAAAAGCTTTCGAGAAATTCCCTTTCAACCGTTCAATAAGTAAAAATACCAGATCGGAAATATTTGCCACAAGGGAAGGACTAAGACAAGGAAGTGGCTTGAGCCCGTTTTTGTTTATAATCTTTATGCATGAGATTATTCAGGAGACAATGAAGAAAACGAAAGTGACATCTGCAGGATATCGAAAGAAGTAGACATCTCCGTATGTGCTTTCGCAGATAATAGAATGATAATAGCGAATAGTGAAGATCTGCAGTACACTCTGGAGATATGAAACGAAATGGTCAAGAAGTATGAACAAAAAGAAGATAAAAATGATGGCAGCTAAAAAAGAAAAGCCAGATATATTTATACAAATAAATATCACAAGAATTGAGCAAGTAAATAAATTCCAATACATCGGTGTTACACTAGAGGATACAGAAAAACATTAAATAGAATTAAACAACAGAATAGTCAAAGCAAATAAACTGTATTGCTCGCTGAGGAAAAGATTATTGAACAGTAAGGAAATAACAAGGCAAGCCAAAATGCGGTATATAAAGCAATATGTAGACCAGCACTAACTGATAGGTGCGAGTCTTGGGTATTGACACAAAGTGAAAAGAAGAAGCTACAGGCAAGTGAAATAAAGCACCTAAGGAGAATCAAGAGTATTTAGAAGGATGGGTAAGACAAGAAATTAAAAAATAAGAGAAGAGCTAAACATAAAAATCATCGAAAGATTTATACAGGAAAGGCAAACGGATGGTGGGAACACTTGCAGGGGCTGAGTAGTGAAACACCAGTAAAGGAAATATGGGAAGCTAGAGAAGATATGAGGAAGGCTGTGATGTCGAAAGAGACTTGGGACGGTGTACTGGGAAAGAAATTGCGAAGCAGAGAAACGACATGGGGAGAACTGAACTCAGCAGAATTCCTACACCCTTTGGGTAACAAAGGGACATTATTGATTAAAAAAACACTATTATTGATTAAAAAGAAGACTCTATTAACATCACTTTGTGGGTGATAATCAAAGTCACAAGTTATTTTCAATAATTTACATTTTGTATAAAAACACACAGAACTCATACACAACACACATTATATGGATTCCAACAAACATTTACAACGTCAATCTACCTCAGAAATTATCGTAACAAGTAGACAGATAGAAAAACATATTTTCTGACAACAGACATTTTTCCAAAAAAATTGTATCTATAAAACTAATTTCAATCGATAATTAAAGCGTCGTATTTATTTAAAACTATCATTCAGGAACTGCTTTGAAGAGAATAAGCAAGAAAATTATCCCGAATAGCTAAGAAAAACAACGGATTTAGAAGAAAAAGGATTCGGGGTATTAACCTAAAAGATAAAAACAGTTTTTCAAAAACGAATGATGTTTGTCCAGGAACTAACAGAAGACCATCCAAATCGTAGGGCACAGCTCCTCGAAAAATTAATGAATAACCTGGACAGAAATGAACTAACTCTTAATTCTATTATCTTTTTGGACGAAGCAACTTTCACGTTGAACGGAAAAATAAGTCGACACTGGTCTATTTAGAATTATCATTTAATGCGTGCGACGCACACATAATATGTCCCAAAGGTCAACATCTTGGCAAATATCATTGCAACCATATAATTGGTCCAATTTTTGTTGAAGGATATTTGACAGTAGAAAAATATTTAAATTTAGTTAGCACGGTAACTCAACGTGTGCATCACGCCAGAGGCGAAACTAACTGAGCGGGAAGCAGTTGATCACGGTAACTCAGCATGTGAACCATGCCAGAGGCGAAAACCAACTGTTGCAATTGGTTTTCGCCTTTTTTTTGACATTTAATACGTTAAGCAGTAACATTTGTTAAAACAAGGTACTTCAATAACAAAAATAATTAAATAGTCAACCAGTTAGATCGCAGGTCTTATAGGTCGTTGAAATTTCAAAAATACAAAAATATGCTGGGGGTTCATTAAAGAAACATGTATTTTGTGCTGCACTGAATTGCTTTTGCAGATTTAAATCTGCTAGTTTCTTTTTACAAATTACACACGAAATTTGCAAGCAAGAGGTACTGTATAAACCTCTATATGTCAAGCAGTAACAGAGTTTTCAACTTTTCCAACTGCCATATTTGCATATATCACTAACTTGAATGCAACTTTAATAGAGTAAATTCTAATTTCCTCGGATTCGATTTACTGCAACCAATCCTTTAAATACCTAAGAAGGTTGCGCATACACGACAATGTGCAACAACATCCTTCTACAACGTTAAGCAACATCGAGCATTCCATGGCAATTTTTCCCAGTGTAAATTTAGAACGACATTAACATTTACAAATAACGACAATTACGCCCATATCAGGAGTGCCTGTTACGTTCAAGCGTTCCCTTACAATATGCTAAAATTAACCATACGCGCGAAGCCCACCTGTTTCAGTATATTACTCGCTTGTACGCGAAGTTGAAGAACGTTGTTCGCTATGCACAGTATGCAGATATGATAAGGATTGCGTACAACTGTAAAGCAGAACGCGACGGAGCATACATTAATAAGGAGTCGAGAAAAAGAAAACGTCGAGACCAAGAAGTAAAAAATGGGACAACAACATTCGTTCATTCATTAAGTCATTCATTGGCAGTAGCGAAAGTGTTTTGTATTGAGTGCCCACACGATGTTATAATTTAAGCTCATAAACACGGTTACATGGGAAGTCGTACGTGGGACGGCTAAGCAGTCGATATTTAACATAGAATTTCATTCCTCAAACGTATACGTTGGCGTCACTTGCACATGTATGTATATCTTTATGTAATTGATTACGTTCGGTATGTCCTTTTTGTCGCCGAGTCTTCGCTGAGTGTATTTCGTTCCGTGCCTTGCTGTCCGCTTGCTCACTTGCCAGCCAATATGTATGTATTGGGGACAAGTTTTTCGCATTCTGCTGCAGGTTGTCAAATAAATTCTAATTATATATTTAGTTAGATAGTTAGCTGTATTTCTGATAGCCGGAATCGAGCAGTTTATACGTCCGAAGTTAAGCAGAAAATTATATACAATTGAATTGGAAACGAAGCAAATTTTATGCTAGTTCTGTAGGCATACAACGGGGAAGTACGCTTAATGAAATGATCAACCGAAGGGCAAAAAAGAAAGAAACGATAAATGTAGGTAACTACGTGAGTAGGTCATAAATGAAAGGTAAAGTTTCCGGATTATAAATAAACGGTCTTCAACCATTACTTTTCTGTTAGAGGTTATAGGGAGTAACATTTTGCATTTGCGCTAACCTTACATTACACTACATGCAGTCATGATCATGGCACGATATTTATGAATGAATCCACAGATGACAACAATATTCAATAAGAAAACTTGTAGTTGGGGCGATCTCGATTATGTTTATAAACTCGGGGTACAATTAGCAGGGCTCAACATGTATTTTCGACGAGCTCTTAGTGGCTGTTATCATAGCGCATTTAGTTCTGGGGATAAGAACTTTGGGGAGCAAAATTTAAGTGAATTTATTACCACTACTAATGTGGAACCGTAATACCAACAGGTTTAACTGTGATGAATTGTGATTATCGATTATATGTGAGCAGGCCATCTTGCATATTTCTGGTTCTTTGTACGGCGGAAGTTAGTATTATTGAGAATTTCTGGGTGACAGTAGAATTTTTTGATCGGTAAGTAAAATAACCATGTTCCTAGGATTGTCTATAGTTTGCGTATGTGTAGATACGTATGGCTCTTGCGAAGATGTAGATGCCGCAATACACGAGAAAGTACCGTAATTTGAAGATTTAAAAACCGTGAGGCAAGGATCCATTTAAAGATAAGTAGAGTTATATTAAAAGTTATTAAACACATATCTAATACAAGAAACCTAGAGACAAATTAGATAGATTGTAATATTAACGATATCTTCAGTTACATCCTTCTTTTATATTTCACCCTAAACATATCTTCATTCATACCAAGTCTATTATATTACATAATGTGAATATTCCGTTTCCATATTGTCGATACTCAGGTATCCTTAAAAATATTGATAGAGCACAACCTCTGGTGTGAGTCCAAAAATAGGTAAAACGAGGTATATACGGATGTGGTATGTGTGAGAATGACAATAGTATATACTTTATACGCGTACGCTGTATTTTCGAACCCACCCCTGTTAAGAACTTGCCTTGAAATGCATGAAGTAAATGTATGAGTTTCTTCTTGTTGTGACCTATTCTACATATAACAATGTGAATGTGATACATATATTGCAAATAGGTAAGAATTAATGAGATGATGGCGTTTTATTTTATTCTTATTTATTCTTAGAACAAGTAATCAAGCATTCAATAATAAGTCGTTGGTCTCACAAGAGTTACATATAAATAAAAAGAAATAAAATTTCCCGATATGTTACTGTTATTGGGTGTAGTTCTGGGGCAAATTATAAAGGCACAATTAACGTATTTTTAACAACGACAAAAAAATGCCCTGATACCTATCTAATAACCTCTTTAAACTAAATCACCAAACTCACCAAACTTTTCTCGATTTTGCCATATAAGAGGTAGATAACTGGATCCTTCAAAACCAGCGTCTTTAAATACCACAGCTTTTCGTTCATTATGCACTTTCAAGGTCTCCCAAACATTTTTTGGACAAACTCTAGCTCGAGAAAATATTTGACAACATTGAGAATTTGTATTCATGTTGATAAAACGCCCCTTTCACAGTATATCGAAAGGTACTAGTAAAGTTTTTAGGGGTGAAGACATAAACGTATGTTTAAATTCGCGAAATTCATTTAAAACTCTTCTTGGCAATCCGAAAGATAGACCGGTCATGAAGCTGTCCTTCCGGGAATTTATAAAATTGCATGCAATGACTGTGATAAAGCCTATGTTGGGTAAACTAAAGGAGCAATAGTCACCAGATTCGAGGAGCATATCAGATCCTACTGTTTTGGTAGGTTAGAATCTTCAAGCGTAGCACAACACATAAACGAAACGGGCATGATATTAAATTAGAAAACTTGAAATTGGTTAAGAACGTAACATTGGCGCGGAAATTAGACGCATACGTTTCGTGCTGCAATGGCTAGAGACTCTCCCGTCTATTTTTCCGTATTTTCTGCATGTTTTAGTTTAGGCGACAAAAGCAGATAATGTTCTTTCTCACATCATTTAGTCTTCGATTGAAAATGGGGATCGATGTATTCTTGAAACAATTTTCTCGGATTAATCAATTAAACTTTTGTGGTGCGGAGTGTGCCGATACTTTCGATGAAGCTGGAAATAATTTCTCTCCAGATAATGATGAAAACCAAAACCCCATTGCTACCAGTAATCAATCCAGAAAAATTTGCTTCTTCCACTGCAGTACTCAAAGGAAGTACCAATCGATTCAATAAGTAAAAAAATAAATGATAAAATTGAAAATTGGAATGTAAATCTGCATGGATATAATGGACTGTTACCGAATTCTGTAAAAAAATGACTTTACTTCAGATGATTTTTTTTATGACAAACTCACGAATTGAAATTGGTCATTGAAACTGAAGATTTTGTCATTCCTGATAGGATTTCTAGAGTGTGCATTTGAAATTTAAGAATGAGATAGGTTTGACAAGGATACAGTATTACTTTTGGGATGTTGAAGTGGCAGATTTTACTTTCTTTTGAGATCCATTAAACAAAACTAAGGGAAAATCGAGGAAAGAAACCACAAACACTGCTACGCCTCGCAAAGTTGCAACTATATATAACTAAAAATAAAGACATAAATCTTAAATAAAAATAGATACGCTCTTTAAATATACCACTAGAATGCTGCAATTGTTTTTTTTGGTTGTATCAATTTACCAATAGGAAAACAACAAAGTACTAACAAAAGTATCGGTAACCTCCTCACCACACAAGTGTAATTAATTAATCTGGGACGGCCGTTTCGAGGATACGATTAATCCACGTTCTCAACCGGTGACCAAATGATGCGAGAAACCTCTAAAACTAATATGCTTGTTGTATCCCTACTTTCGAGAAAAATATTATTTAAAAGTACCTACTTTGATCGCTTACGTACCTTAAAACTAAAGGTGCGAAAAATTACGGAATCCAGACAAATAGACGGAAGGGTCTCTTGTTATTGCACCGCAAGACATAAAACATGTGCAAGGTTCATCAGATTTTTGTTGCTTTTTATGAAAACCGTCTCGTAAGCGTCTAATTCTCGCGGCGAAGCTACATTCTTTCTACATCAATTTCATGTTTTCTAATTTAATATTATACCCGGTTTCGTTTATGTGCTGGGCCACACTTCACGAATCTAATCGACCGATGCGATAACATTGGATATGTTCCTTAAATGTGGGGCCTATCATTTTCTTCGTTTGACCAATGTAGGGTTTATTACAGTCACTGCATGCAATTTTATAAATTCCCATATTTCTTCCATTTTCGGTTTATCTTTCGGATTGCCAAGAAGATTTTCCAGTGTGTTACGCGACCCGAAACATACGTTCATATCTTGACCCTTCAGAAGCTTATCAACACCTTTCGATATGCTGTTAAAGGAGAGTTTCACGAATTTCTTACCGTACCGTACCGTTACCGTAATGCCTATGTTGGACTCTTAACCATGCGATCGACATCTATAGAAGAGTAACCGTTGTAAATAACTACTTTTTTTATGAATATAAATTCTTTGTTGTACTTACTTCTACTTAAAGGGAATTTAATTAATCTATTAATTAAGAAGCTAATCGCGGCCATTTTGTGTTGTTCACAGTGGTTAGAATCGTTCACAATATACCTATTGGTGTTTGTTTGCTTTCTGTAAATGTCTATTTCCAGTTTATTATTGTTTTTAATTAGAAAGCTTCGGTTATTTCTCATACGCTTTACGGATACATTTTCCACAATTCCAAGCTCATTTTCCGCGGATCCTAAGCTAAACTTTTAAAATACCACATTATAGTGAAACTGAATTATTGTAGAAAGGAACTCTAGCAAATGACACTGCCTTGCATGCAGCATAAGTAAATTACATATAAATATCAGTAACTTATCGAATTATAGCTATTGGTGGTATCGCCGACATATTGCAGCATTCCAACCGATATGCTACGTTTTGTCCAATTGCTCAAGCGTTTAATTGGTTTCACGTGGCAGGATAATTGATCATTGTAACGTTGAAATGATTCTCTGATAATGTTCTTAATTGGCTCGCATTTACAATATTTGTATTAATACAATCGATCTGTACACGCCATTATAATGCTTCGAGTGTCTATCAGACGATTTTTCATTCTATTTGCAAAACAGCGCTTATATGGAGTCAAACGCAATCAATCATCGCACAAGTTGAACTAGCCATTCGTAATAATTTTACTATTTTTTTCGTATATTTCAGTGAAAGGCGTTACTCTCGGTCTGAAATCTAGATCAAATCGATGTTGATAAATTGCTCAAATTCTAGAAATAAAAAGGAACAATAGCGGGAGAGTGTTATGCAAAAATAGAACCTCATATCGTACCGTATGGTTCACGTAAATAACGTAAAGACCGAAGCAACGAAAATTTCTTAATGTTAATAAGAGAAGTATGCAGCATATGGCGGACGATAATATACAATTTATTAATGCGTTTCATTCATTGATATTGTTTTTCAACATTCTTCGTCTAGAACAATTTCGATTTGTTAATATTCAAGATGTACAAGATACCTCTTGTTAGTTACTAGTTTACTTTTGTAAAAAGGAAAAATTACGTATCAAAAAACATTATAATTGATGCGGTAGATTTATCTTTTACAAATTGCTTCCATACAAATGAATGGCACTTTGTTGCGGTGGCTCGTATCTAGCGCAATGCCTTGAATCGTAGGTGGTATGTTATTGTCGCTGGAGAGCGGCGAAGAATTATACTTTGCCATTGTAGATCGTTGATGTTGAAGGATGATGGTGCTTGCAAATGCAGATGAGTAACTATCTAACGAAATTCTTGTGACGGTTTGAGTAAGGTATGTATGTCAATGCTACGATGTTAAGATAAATAGAAGACATCATAAATTATAAATAATACGAGTAGGCATTTATCTAGTTTTGTAGCTTGTTTTTTTGTTTTTTTGGAAATACTTTATTTAAAGGCTTATAAGCAGGGTATATCATAAGTATGCTCTGGAGCTTTGTTACTTTGTTACTTTGTAGAGAGTTTTAGGTCAAAAACATCAAGTACATGCTTAAAATCGTTAATAATTCAAAATGTTTACAATAACAAAAGGACGGTACAAATTTTGAAACAGAAAATGTTGATATTTCACAGAAACAAAAATTAAAAAAAAAGCCATGAAATTGTGAGTATTTAGTTGCAAAATCAGTCACCTTCAACAATATTCAATGTATGTAATATTACACAAGTACCTTCTTAGCTTTTATAACGAGATTCTCATCATATCTTAGGTTGAGGTTTAGGAGCGACGTTCATAACGTTAACCTATTACATGATGCTGTCTGCCCATTGCACTGCTCTTTTTGAAGGATCATTTTCATTCAACATCGCGCGTTTCAATAATAATCTTCCCGCTCACGCTTTTAGTTTTCTTAATAACACTCCACTATTTTACACGCCATATTCGACACATGATGTTGAACTCTGACATTTGACTTTGTCTTGTTATTTGACACGCAATTTTACTTTTTTCTGCTTTATTCATTCTTTTTTTTGTATTATTTCGACATCATGTACCTTTTCTTTTTGTCACGGCTGTTGTGGGTGAAATGAAAAGTTGACGCTGGTATATTTACGTTAACCGTCTGATTTCATCCATTTGCCATCTATTACATTGATACTTTTTTTATCAATTTACTTTACAATAAACATTATTATTATTATTAAGTAAGACATTCCTAGACCATTACTATTAAAGTGAAAAGTCGGTGAAAGAACAAGTGTTAACTTTCTTCAAATTATTAAAGTAAGTCCGACACTTATTTTCTTTACCTATGGTATACTAACAAATCATCTTGCCAAATTTCTTCTTTTCCTGTTCGCAATCTTTTGCGAAAACGTCAAGGCATCTCTTTTCACAATTAAGAGAGACCAACTTTTTTTCTAGAAATGCTAGATAATTGAGCACGCACAAGCAAACTACCTACTTGTTTAGGCTGTAATTAATTGCGATTGGCTTTCCTTTGAGCCAGTTTCTAATTCGGTTTCGTTAGATTTTTATCGGTGAGATTCAGGTAAATTATTGCGAATGATATTTCGCGAACTGAACCGCAAGGTAGAAAGTTATAATTAAATATAATCAGTAGTTAGCAACGACTTGAGTAAGTCATCAAACAAAGTTTTTGGTCAGAATATCAATTAAACGAAGAGGTATAACGATTTAAGGTAAAAAAACTGTTACATCAACGGTATCTAAACTGTATTTGACGGAATGCATCTGCAGCAGACATTTGCCTTTACTATAATAATAATAACAATAATATAATAATAATTACTATCAAACAGTCTTTTTTATGTCACGTTACCAACACCGCAATATAAACGAGAAAACTATAAATCAGAATAATAACATATTGCAGCATATTATTTAAAATTGACGTTTTCCAGAAACGATAACCAAAAAAATGCTGCTAAAACAGCTGCTCATAGTATTAATGGAATCACTTATGGCAAAAACAATGTGAGGACAAAGAACGCTAACCAACGGATATGTTTCTGCATTTCCGGCATCATCAGCATGGTTCCGAGCGTATCTCTACCTCACATCGACAACGAAGTCCTTTTTTCGTTTCCTGGGGGAGACTGAGAGTCTGTTCCCCTTCTTACTTCTTGCAGGCAGTAGAGATAGCATTCTTGCCGGTGGTCTGGTGGAGGTTATCTTCTTGCGATGTTATCTTAGTGTTGATAAAACCTTCACTGTCACTATCGTTTCAAAATCGTCCTCCAAATTTCCTTCGGGCTCTCGTCCTCAATGATATCCCTCTCCCTCCGTATGGATATCTTTGGCGGTGGTCATCGGTCCTCACGCTCCATCACAGTGTAAAACAGTTCATGAGTGGACTTTGTCTTTTCTCCGTGTCTTCTTGGGCGTTTCCCTCAGAAACTCCTCGACTGCCAAAATCTGCAGGAAGAGATCCATCGGCCCTTCCACCTACATCGCCTGATAACCATATTGGATTTTTTCTTGTGGGATTATTTAATGTGCAGGGTCTATTTAAACAGGCCGAGTAACATAAATGATTTAAAGGAGCAGATCCGTGGCTAGATTCATTTAATTTCTGCAGCAACGTTGGGAAATATCCAAGGAGCAATAACTTCTCGGCTTCAGAAGTTTTATGATAGGTGACATTTTGAGCATTTTCGTCAAGTTATCATTTGTTTTCAGGTGTTTTATATAATTATGTGTTTGTTATAGTAAACAAAATGGTATTGATACATAGTTTTTGTCGTAATAGTTAAAAACTTAAAAGTTTATTTAATTAATTTCCGCCAAAACGGGAAGTGATACGATATTGTACTCAAAAAAATAGCACATCAAAACTGCAAATTAATGTGAGTGTTTATACTCATTAAAAGTTTTTGGAATTTTATTGAATTTATTCCTTTCATCGTATATTAAAAGGTGAACAGTCACATTAAATTAAAGGAGTTTTGGGAATGCCAACGAAGTCCTCCTTGTGAAACCCCGCCGCCCGTATTCTAAGAACATCATCGATAACTCTAATCAGTCGCCCGCCAACTTAACACGAGTCTAATTTATAGCGATGCTAATTAAGTTCTGCCGACAGATACAGCGTAGTTACAAGGAGCGGCTATGATTAATTATATTTAGCGAGTGTGTACTTGACTGGTTTAATGATGGGAATGATGATTAAGAAATTGCTTTAATTACATTATTTTCTCGTTAACGCTAAAAAAGGAAAATTAAAATCGTTTGGATCGACCAGTGCGGAAGTAGCTAATGGCAGTAGCAATAAAAACTCGTCATATACACTTAAAATTTTATTATAGAAGATCTCCGTATGTAGATCTAATTAAGGTTTCTAATCTCGATGTTACGCAAATACCTCGATTTAAAAGATATACATCATCATCTTAATAAGACACACGTAATTTACAGAAAATAAGGATAAGTACGGATATCAGTTGCCGCGATCACTTTTAAATTGTGTATTTGCTGTTAAAGATATAAATAACAAGGTACTACTCAAAAATTACCTCCACAAAACGACCACGTACATAATATACAAGATATTTTACGAAACTCGTTCATTATAACATCATTAAAACCTCTAACTAACGAGTTTAGTGGCATATCCTTTATATGATTGCCATCGTGACGTCATGATATTTATTTCAATACGATTTATCTCGTAATTACATTCATTCGACTTATTTTTGTGTTTTAAAAACATAATTTTACCTTCATTTCATTATTATCATATTATTTCGCAGAAAAGTGGTACAAAATAAACGGACGCGGAAAACTCGAAGAAATTTTTTGGCAGGTACGTACCTATTCCTGATGCAAGAAATTAAAATAAATAACAAATGGCATTCGAACGTCTTTTTATTTAATTAACTCCCATTTTAAAATAATGCATTTAATAACATTTTATTTTCTATGAGAGCCAGTTATATTAATAAAGCGATTGGATACGCAAACAAAAGGAGCATCGAGCATATCCACCGCATCGTTTTCGAAATAAAAATATGTTGTAATAATAAACTTACATACATTTTTAAGCCGATACAGACTTTATTTATGAAAATATCACTTGTGACAATAACCAAAAAAATAATGCAAAAATTGTGGCATTAACAGTGAGGCAATAGCTACTCAGGGTAGAGTTAAAAATACTCTTGGAACAACGCTAATGACGCCGGCAGAAACATCTCCGATTTGGTTTTGACGTTTTCTATGTTTAATACTTTTCTGGATGTCTTCACCGAGTTCTCCAAAACGACAATAAGTTTCAACAAAAGCTCGAGCATTTAGATGTTTTGTATTTAAATATCGCTTGCGACATTGTCGAACTGCTGTTTCGGCACTACCGGCCCAAAACCTGCGAATAAACCGCGTGTCGGCATCTTCTTCATTACTAAATATTCTTAGCATCATGTAATAACAAGAAACTGTTAATGTCGAACACTAACAAGATTGACAGATAACAACAAAAACTTGCACATTCAATGATACCAAGTGCTATGAGGTAAATGCTATAAAAAAAAATGCAAAGGGCCTTTCTTGGTCTAAATTGATGAAAAAATCCAGCAAAACAACCGGAATTGTATTTTAGTTAGTGGCGTAAAAACTATTTAAGAAAAAGAATATTAGGTCTAGATCTCCACCGCTGGATTAAATAACTTATCACTGATAATCCCAGAATGTAGAGCTCATTTAGTATCGACAATGCCACCATTTTTGAATTATTGTAATTAGCCATTTTTTAAATATTTAAAGAACATTTTTTTCGAAAATATTCATTGGAACTCTGTATTTTGAAAACTAAAGCGCCGAAGGCTTATGTTCATTAAAACTTTCTTCTCTAAAATTGCTTGAAAATATATTTTTACACAAGAATATGTCTTACATCAGAAATGTGTAAATAAATATTATGACGATATACGCGTTTTGGGGGTTAATTAAAAATTACAATTTTCATATTTCCTTTTTGTTAATCTAATTAAGTTAAAAAGGAATTTTAATTAAATTTTTGTTCACTGCATTAAATTAATACTTTTGTCATGTTTACAGAATTATGTTAACAAAAGCTTTTACATATATTTAAAATTTATACTGAGTACATGGAAACGTAAAACTCGCATTTCCACCCAGAATAGGCACGCTATTAGCCTTTCAAATGTAAATTCCATTAAACATTTATGCAGCTTATTCAGACTTTCATACTGCTACACTTTCCCGGCCATTTTTCGCCCCGTACAGTTTTCAATCTTTTAGCTAGCGCTGTATGATCTCCATTCTTGCAAAAGTTTGCCCTTAATAGCGAGATCCCACACGCCAATTCCGTTTTTTACGCGATCGAGCGTACCTGGCGGCCGTTTGCGTAAAAATTCCCCTCGAACACGACAAGTGCCCGCTGTTATACGTTACACTTTCATCATATTAAGCGCAGTTAATGTATTCAAAACGGCCAAGATGGAAATCCGCCGCGCAATTCCCTTCCCACGCTTTATCACAGTTTCGCGACCGCACACACGAACTTTTGATTTTTCGTCGACGCCACGCACGGTCGTTTTTAAAGGAAAAAACTGAAGAAATAGGACCAATCTCAAAAGTAAAAGGTGGCATTTGCGTTTTGTGGCTCTAAATAAACGTGTTTAGCCGCCTGTATGTCTGGATACGTGGGATATACGACAGCTATTAGAAGGAAATGTGTGAGCGTATATGTTGATAAATTTTTTAATATAATAAGGGAAACGATACATGCGTGTACCTATTTAATACGGACTATTTATTTATATATAGACATTAAATGTATCATAAAAAATAAATAGGTGCAAATAATGTATACTTTATATAATTGTCATTTGCCGTATGTGATCCAGTATTTAAATTATAGTGACATAAACAACAATACGATAAATAATAAAAACACTGAAGGCTAGGTTATAATTAGTTAAGGCCTATTTCAATACAGGTTTCACAAATATTTTCTCATCATTCGTCTCACATTAAACCTAAAAAAATCAATTTATAATCAAGATGTAATGCCGCTAATACAGCTACTCATGGTATTGGTGGAACCACTCACAGCAAAAGCAATCTGAGAAGAGAAAACGCTAACCAACAGACATGTTTCTGCCTACCCGTCATCAGCGTCGTTCTAAGGGTATCCTCTACCTCATATCACTATTTCCCTCTCGACTCGTATCACTTTTCTTTGAAATGGAGAGTCCGGAATATTTCTTGGCGCCGTCTAGCGCCACGAGATACAATCATCTGCCACCTAGAAAACTGCAACAAAAAGGGGGTTACGGTTCCCCAACCAATTCCCGAAAAGTTCTTGGACTGCACATGTAAATCGTTCCTCAGGCTTACCATGATGTATAAATAATTCATCACAAAATATCTAGAAACAATTATAGTATTCGACAGGCATGAACAGCCATTAGTTCAGTGAGATCCGCAGCATTGCTTTAATGCTGATATCTCTTTAAACCGCGATCGCTTCTTTGAGAGGCAACATCTCAAGTCGCAGTTAGCTCCTCAACAAAAAGTTCAGAAAAGCTAGCTGGGCATCCATAGACAGCCGAAAACCGAAATTTACATATTTTAAAATTGTTTTCCCGCACCTTGGGGTGCTCACCGTCAGACATCAATTTTCTAGCGTTGAGGTTTTAGATCTTTGGTAAAGAAAACAAAAGCCCCCTTTCTTTTTATTTTACTTATCGTAGCTACGTTTGTTTCTTACATTTAAACGTATTTTTAATTTAGTTATTTGAAACATTTTTTTAAGTAAAGATTAACTAAAATGTTCAGGAATTAAATAACAAAAAAGTGCTGATAACATATGTTACAGTATTTCAAAAATAAAATGAAAGGAAGTAAAATAAAGAAAAAGAAGATTGCGAAGAGGTGACTGGGCTTAGGGATGTTGATGAAAATCATACCACGAAACGTAACAAAATAAAATAGACGCAGGGAAGGAAATCCTTTACTACAAAATAAAAAAAAACAATGAAGAATTACGAATCTAAGATTAAAAAAAAACAAGCTAGTTAGACGTATTAGAGTACTGAGCATTATCTTAATTAACACAAAATGTACACGTTTATCCTTGTGATTACTGATCTCATCTCCTTAGCTATAAAAATATAAAATATGGGTACAGACTGTAAAGAATGAGCGGCAAATTTAAAGTTAAATGTAAAACTACAATAGTTTTAAGCGGTTTTAAAGTTTTTACCGATACTGTACGTTCAAAGTGGCTAAGTGTGCGCTTGATATTGAGAACAAAGAACAGGTGTAAATAGGAGTCTATCGAAATGTGAATGGGCTCGGATAATTTGCATGCAATCTGGAAATTGCGTAGTGATTTGTACATGAACTTGTTGTCCCTTTTTTCTCGTTTATAATGGAGTCGAGTTGAGTAAATCGTACGCCTACGTAAAACGCGCGACAAAACGTTAATTGTGTTGTTCTACCATACCGTGCGATTGCAAAAGCTAACCTAGATAAATGTTTATGTGAATACGAATAATTTAAATTATTTCCTTACAATAAAATTAGTATTACACTTAATTTAGTAAGAATTCTAGGTGTGCTTTCTGATTGAGTTTATAATAAGAAAATATTATTTTTTTATTTTTCAATGGTTTTGAAATCGTTCCAAGTTATTTCCAATCCTATTCACTACGTAACGCGAAATGTCATTCCCAGCATGGAAGCGTTTCTATCCGATTCCAATTTGTGACAATAACGGTTCACGTAGGTTCGTAATGTAATACAACAACATCTACACATGCAAAAACTTCACGATCTTGCACGAATTCTTACAAAATTAGATTCATTTCAACGGCTGCCGACCAAGATAGCAGCGAACGTTTTGCCGAATTGTGAAACCGCAACATGCATGAATGGTGGCCATACGTTATGCACCCATTCACAATCTTATTGCGAATTGGGTTACAGCGAACATAGGTACATACTGGAAGGAAGGAAAAAATCACTTAATACGTAAGCTAAGTAGAGCAAATAGTATACGTAAACGTATTTAAAAGTCGATACGGTCACGAAGCACGCCCAAGGCGTTCACGACTGACCATCGACTATCCACCTTCACGCGAATTTTCACCAGGAAATCGAAAGAAACGGCTACCGCCTACTGTGATGATCGTTAGCTAAAGCGACGACCCGCGGTACGTCCCGAAAATTGATCAGCGAAATTTCAGAAAACGAACGCGTCCTACAACGATAATTAATAATAAATAGCCGCAATTTTTTACACAACGTTAATCTACTGCGTAATTATATTTATTTGGAAGGTATGATTAATTACGCTGTGAATATACCTTCTCTTTCACACCAGACTACTAACGAAGTAATAATTCTACTCGTCATTTACTAGGAAAGTTTTAGTAAATATTAGTATTAATTTTTAGAAAAATATTCGCTAAAATCGAAATTTGATACAGTTTTGTTTCTAGCAATTATTTGTTGTCGAAATATTGCTCGGTATAAAACATATTTTCGTGATTTAACAACATAAATAAACCGCTCGACAAATTAATCAAATGCAAAATAAATTAGCTCAAATATCGCTTCCTTGAGCTTTTAAGTGTTAAGCAACGCAGTCGGTGAGATGAGTTTTTGAAATTGGTGCCATATGTATCAGTTCTCAATTACATTTCGGTGCCCAGATATAAGTTAGGAGCTGATGTTGTTAACACTGTCGATCAGGTACCCTAGAACAAATCGTGAAAATATTTTAGGAAGCTAAAACTGTTTTATTGGACTGATTCTATTTGCCAAGTTTTTAGCCAATTGATGGTTGGAGAAAATGGTATGTGTCGTTTCAGCATTACTTATCTCCATATGCTTATACGTAAAACTAAGTCCACACTTTTTATACGCTACTTCCTGGTAATCAAAATAGAAAGTACTACTTCATAAACGTAATATTACTTCAGGTCAGAGAAAATGTTTGTAAAGCTAATTACAATAAACAGGGAAACAATTACTGAATATTCCAAGCGCTGTGTGACACAGACAAATTTCTTGTTGTTATTTAACTCCTAAAACATTAATGTTATTGTTGTAATCCGTAATTCAAAATGTTTTGTTACATTATTATTTTCGTAACCAATCTAGATAAAAGGACACACTTTTACGTTAGGCGAGTATCACTTACTTTAACGCGTATAATTAGATGCAAAGTCGCGCATGTTAACGCAGGAAACGAAGGCTTACATATGCTAGGTAGTTATTAAAACAAGACTGACAAAACTTGGATAAAGCGCCGACAATTACATTACTTTCTGTTTAGCTTATCTCCGTATAAATTAATATAATGACATGCTAATGCCGGTGAATTGATTTATTATAATAAAGCAACACAATAAGAGAACCATGCGATGCAACAAAACTTTCAGCCCGCGCGCGGCGCAGTTGTCGCGCTCAAGAAGAAGGATTTCAATTGAATTTTTAAAAAGACATTAATCGAGTGCCGCCAACCTGAAAGAAGAAGGGCAGACCGCTTCTTTTCGTTCTACGGAGAGATGAAAGAAAGTCTCCGTGTGCTCATCTGAACGGAATGGGAAACGCGCGGTTTATTCTTTATAAAGATCGTGAGTCTCGGATCCTCGATTTTTTACCATAGACAAAACAAGGTCGTAAGAAATCGAGATCGAAGACTCGCTCTTGCTCGGAAATGGACATAAAAGCTGCTGTGCTTAACTGGCACAATGTGCCGGTTGTACGTACGGCACATTGTTGCCCAATTAAATTCCTCTGCTCTTTTCGAGTGCCGGACTCGCTTCGAGAGAAATGAAGCGATCGAGTGAAATGAAAGAAAAAACTCACCCGTCAATAGTGATCGGTCATACGTCGAATGACAACTGACTGGAGAGTAAGCATAGTAACGAGTTTCGAATTTTTATTTCCACTTTTTTAATAAAGACGTACAATTTGGACAAATTGGTGCAATGTTCTTGCATTCAGTTCTAGTGAGTCTTTCATGAGAATAAATATAGTTGACAAAAAAAGTCTGAGTAATTCTTGATGTGTAATTGGAACATATTTATTGTTACGTTTGTTGCATAAAATTCATTTACTTATTTATTTATATTCGTACAACGACGGGACGTACCCGAAAACATAAATAATAAAGGAAATAAACAATACACACGTTCGGTTATAGAAAGCACATAAGTAATATAGTACTAAAGTAACTTTGAGAGGACTTAAGAAGTGCATGTATGTAGCATAAAGGTATATAAAATAAAACATCGTTATGGTTATGAGGAGAATGGAGACAAAAAGAAATCAAAGAAGCAACGTTTGGATTGTAAATTTATGCTAGAATACTAAGACTGATAGACGCAAAGGTAGAAAGCCAAAATGTCTATACGAAATGAAATAATTACCAAAAAAATTAAGTTTAAACAAAGAAATCTGATGAACTTTGTCGGACTGACTCCGACCTTTTAATCCAGGATTTTTTGGACACCTTTCTGGTGTATATAATCACATAATCGAAATTTAAAAAAGCTTGTTTCCGAAGCACTAATTAACGCATTCTGTTAAGGTCTTGCTGTAACTCGACAAAATCTATAATCGTCTCAATCCTCAGCATATTGAAGGGAAAGAGAATTTGCGAAGCATGTGGACACCCAATGTGATAGCCACCGCCGTAGATGTCCAGCCATTCAACTTAACAAAGTGTGGCCTCTTGAATATATAAGGTTGTATCCATCGAAAAACCTCCTCTCGCAAACCCAATCTCAGCAATTCATTAATGAGAATCCCGTAATCTACTTCCTCAAAAACTTTACTGCAGTCTGCATAGATTATATCCGTCTACATCTTACTATTAAGATCATCCGAAATAGGGTGGGCGAACGTAGGAAGATTTGTCACGATAGACCTTGACAAAAACCATGTTATTCTAGATCTAAATCAACGAATTGTTCATCAAAAAGTACATTATAGATAATCTACTCAAAGATTTTAGCAGAGATACATAAAGTAGAAATAGAACGGCAGTTCTCAAAAGAGGCCCTTTTAAGAATCGGCGGAATATCATGGAAAACAGCCTGTGTGCAACGACCTATTGAACATTAGTAAAGAGGCTGCGCATCAAATCACATCAAATCGGTAAAGGTGGCCGCATACTTGACAAGCGTACAGCTTATCAAAATGACCTATGTGTCTGGGGATTAAAATCCAACGAGTGCTATGATAAAGCAAAGAAGGAAGCAGAGTACAATCTATTGTTATAAAAATACAAAGTGATTGATGCAAACGTCGATCGGGGAGAAAATAAATTCTTACAGAATAAATCATATACAACAAAGTCAAAAGATTTAGGTCCATTCTTAGATAATTATGCCACGGAGATACATTTTCAATTCGCTCAGTAAATTAGTGTGGCAATAGTGTCTCTGTCGTTTATAAGAACAAAAGCCCGACAATCCCAAGCACTAACTGGTAGTTATTCAAGCAATCTTGTATTATGTGGTGCCGAAGAGAAATTGTGTGTTCTTATACAAAAAGATTGCACATACATGTTTGTCAGGTGCAGTTGTGTGTGTAGCCACGTTCAAAATACATACAGGAGTCCGAGAGGAGCCACCACCTTTCCGTACCTTCAACACACTTAACTTCGAATGAATTGATATGGATACAGCGACTGGAAGTTAGTATGAAATCATGCTAAGCAACACTCAAGATAAATTTTATTTTATTTTTAGTAAAAGTATCCAACCGTTTGATCTGTCAGATTTAGTGTTTTTTGGGCACAAGTATTTCCTTTTGCAAAAGGTATATGAATGACTGCTTTATGGCAAACCCAATAAACACCGAAAACAAAATATTTAATCTGTTCAATTCTTATTACCTAAAATTCACAATAGAGCAGAAGATCCTTTCTAGATAGGACTATGGAACATAAACAACGGAAAATATATATTGACTGGTATATGAAACGAAGTCGTTTAGCCACAAAGACACTTGTATCTTTCAAACTAAATTAAAATTTAGCTGATCGATGTTTGAGGGCAGGGAACATTACTAAAACACGCAGGTCATTTATGAAAAACAATTGCCCTATAAAATTTCTAGATAGAACCGTTAACAAAAGAATCGCAGAATTACATAATAAAAACAGAAATAACCGAAATAAAAAAAAAAACATTTAGTATAGAAAATTGATTGTCAGAATTGCTGCGGAGTATACTTAACACAACAATATTAAAAAAAGGAATCTATGAACAAAAATATAGTATTAAAAACAACAATATCAATGCAACAGCGTTATCAAAACATGAAATTGAAACTGCAGACCAGTTTAATTTTGGTGATGAAAAAATTATTGACAAAGAACCAAATTATGGCAAACGTTTAGACAAAGAATCATTCAAATAAAAGTGCGGTAGGAACAGTATTAATGATGATTTTTAGTAAGAGTATTTATAAGTTGATATGGCCAATAGGTTCTTAAGCACTACATATTCCAGTTTAGTAAATTCTGTTTATGTATTAACCTATGAAAACATGTAAAATATTCTTATGTAAAGTAATAAATAAAATAATAACGAACTCAATAATTGTTTTGTATTGTGCGCTGGAGTTTTTACACTTTTGAGATTATACGTAGCTAGGATAACATCTGATTACATTTGTTTGTGTTTTTATTTGTAGAGAGGACTGTTAAGACAACCTGATCTAACCCTTATATGTAAGTGTCCCCACTACTAACCATTATAATAGTAGGGATGAAATACGGGCATGTTCATTCGTCACCGAAATTACCTGAAGAGCCTTTGGAAATTCCAGACTAATAAAATAATTTAGTTTTATTCATATCCTCAAACAGTTCAACTAATTTCGGTTTACAATTTATCCCCTAACCTAATAGTTTTATGACGATCTGCCATAAAGGCCGGAAAATTAGAGATTAAGCTTAGACTTAAGCGGGTATTAGCAACCAAACGCAAATAATGTATTTACCTAATCTAATACAATAATACACAGTACAAAATAACCCGAACAATAATTCATGTAATGACATGCTTGCTTTATGTGGCATATTGACAAAACGAATACATATCTTCTTGATGATAATATGTCATTAACTTAAGATAATATCACGCGCATCTCGGTAATAATTCCTAACCACATGAACACTGCGTATTAGGTCCTTTTACGCCTAGTATAGCTTCCAAAAATCATACCTGCTACTTCTGGAGAAGAAACTGTTTCTTTTTCTCGAAAAAGCTCTAATAAGTCTGAAATCCCTAGTTTGCAGGACAGTACTACCTTATTACTTACGGAATAGGCCCATAATAATGAGAGAACGAAAATGAAAAGTTAAAAAAAGTATGTATCAATCTATAGTAACTTATGGAAGTGGAAGTAGGGTTTCATCATACAAATTAAAAACCCCGATTCAAGCAGTGGATATACATGATGGAGCTACCTAAGAAGAATGAAAGGCATAACACGAAAAGACAAAATAAAGAACCAAGTTGTTATTACAACTTCGTTTTTTATTTTGGACTCCACCCCTAGTTCCTCAATAGAGGAACTAGAGGTAGTCTAAGAGCGAAAAACAATAAGTTAGATGGTTCGGTAATCTGGTGAAGCAAAATTCATATGGGGGGTGAAAGAAATTTCCAGAATAAGTACAGAAAGACCTAACAAGACATGAAATAATGAGGCGGCAACAAAAGAGGGAAAACGTAGGAAGAAACTTGAAGACTGTCAAAGAATAAAAGGTAGTGGTCCAAGGTTAGGTTAGACAAGGATTATTATTATACATAACACAACTTTGGGGAACCATGCAGTAATGAAACACTTTGTAGGTTTCAATATAATTTTAAATTATGTTTTCAATAGGACTTCATATTAAGAAAAAAGCGTTTATAAACATGAACAAAACGCCTAAAATTATTCTAATTATCTAAAAAAACTAAGCTAAGCAGGTATGACCGTAAATTAAAGAGTGGCATTGTATTTCATTTAAGAGAGCAAACATGCATGCATCATGTAAAGCGAAAACTGAGTATCCTCCACAGATGAATATAATTTCATATTGCGCGAGACTTGTTAATTGTGTACCACGACTCTTGTAAAGCTAATTGTTCACCTAGCGTTAATTTTGTTTTGGTTCATCCGTTTTGATATGTGCGATATGATATGTGCGGATTGGCTAATGGTGTGGCAAAGACCAAAATAAGTCACAAAGAAAGAGAGAAATTAACCTTTTAAGATTCCTCACACATCAATGAGTTTCGAGGTTAGGTAAATTAGTAAATATAAACATAGATACTTTCCCTGGCAAGAATTATATTCTAATATTTCGTATTTTCCTAATAATGGCAAACTCTATTTAATATACTTAGAGTAAAGTTAAAGGATGCTTGGAAGAATAATAAACCTCTGAAAATAATAAATGCAACGATGGTGTGAGCTTCAAAACATGCTAGTTTCAAACATTTTTCGTACTCCCTGAAAAATGCAATCCAGAAGCAATGTTTCACAACATTTTCAGTAATACTGGTGTCCATATTTACATCTTCCAGTATTGAATACGCAAATAGACAAATATTTCAATGTTAACAAGTAAATCATCTATTTTAAAAGCATTTAATACAAAGGTTAGACGAAGAAAATTTGGTCTAAATTTCACAATTCTTTTATTAATTAAAATTTGCTACCGGTTTCGTGTTACTAACATATCTTCAGAGAGAAAACTTTCTCGTCTAGAACTTAATTAATTTAGTTAATACAATACACGGAATTGGCATTAGCAACCAGTATAAGGAGTATATCATTGATGTTAATTTATTGCAAAAGTAGGTAAGGAAAGCTTACAGCTTTGCTATTAATGAGAATTCTTAAATGGTTGGAAGCATTTACACAGATTGTCACAGATTTATACGAATTTAAGTTCGTTGCTGTGTCAAACTTCAAGCAACATATGTGTTAGGGTACATTCTTTTCACCAAAGGTGTATAATACGTTTGGGATTTTCATTAACATTTACACCAAGGTGAATGTTTTTTCCGTTATCAATTGATAAAGATACGGCAATCACATATTTGTTTGCTTAAAAGGAACTTACCGGACTTGTAAGATGCCTTGTCGTCATCCTCATCGCTGTCTATATGAGGTATGGAACCGGCGTACTCGAACATCGGACTAGTTTGAATTGACGTGTCTCTCTTAAGGACAACGGCGTCTGGTAGCCGACAAGAACACTGGCAGTTACACGCGACGCAGTCAACGTTGTCTTCTTGCCTGTCCAGCGGCAAGTACTGAAGACATTGCGGACACGGAAACGTTAGTTCGTCCAGAGGCACTCTTTGTATCACATGTTCGATGGAAACGAGCAAGTTCTGCAGGAGCTCCGGGAGCTCGGTGCCATCCGAGTCGTCCATCGAGTACGATTCCAGGTCGATACTGGTGCTAATCTTTGAACACATGATTTCCTCTACCTCGTCGCCGTCTTTAACTTGACCAAGAGGGTTAATGAATTCCGCCAGCGTATGGCAACTTATTAGTCCGGACTTCCGCCAGATAAGAGCCAACTCTAGACCGGGAGCGCTACGATGCCGGACGCACACATAGCAATCGCGATTTCGTACCACGGTGGGGTCAAGCGGGCCTAGATGGATGATTATACCTGAATCCCCAAGGCACAACGGCCACCCTTTTGGGGAACACCTATTTTCTGCGTTGTCATCCTAAAATCAAAAAGAAAAACTGTTTAGTTAGTTCATAGGACCATTGTACATGTGCTATTCGCATATTTATAATACAAGATAATAATTCATTATAAATTTTGGTTCCGGGATCAATTTAAAGCATAATTGGCAATGTTTGTATATACTCTCCTGTATGGCTCTGTGGTTACAAGTTCAAACGCTTATTCTGTTTCAAAATTTTCAATTTTCCAAATGCCAATAATTAAAATAAAGTTGAGAAGAATTGTTCAGATTCTGAGCTTTCGCAATTAGTTTATTACTATTTCGGGGAAATTAATTTATTTGTCACCCGAAGACGCTGATAGAAATTACTTAATTTAGCAGTTTACTTTCTGTTTTTATTATCATTATTATCACACACTACTGTTGGCGGATTCAGACCAAAAGTAACGGTAGTAAAGGTACGGTGAACTGGCAGGAAATATAATTTGTTCTGACAAACAGCTAATTAATAAAACGCTATAAGGTTAATAAATTGACTTTAATCTTACCGACATTTGAGCTTCCGCGACCGTTCTAGTGCCGTTGCATGTCGCGGTAAGTCATAGCGGGTCATAGTTCTACACCGTGGAACATCTTGGTTTTTGTCCCAGGCATTTTGTGTGACGTTAAAATTAGTGTCTTTTTTTTGCCCTTTTTTTTTCTTAAGCTGTGAAGTTTTCAGGACTATTTATCTGTTACTTGAGTTGGTTGGAAAACGCAAAATTATATTTTACGTATTTCAAAAGTTACCTTATTTACTCCCTGCAAGCGTACATGACAAAAACTGATAATTACACAATTATTTACCAAATTTCAGAGTATTTCAGGTAAACACAATATCTCTTCTTTTTAATAGAACTAAGACATTGTTTTCATACATTTATTTGTAGAGTGACGTGTTCCATCAACTTTGTTGTCTTTAACCGTAATTACAAATCTGTTAGTAATATAGGGCAGGTAAGTCTTCAAACCAACAATAAACAGTTTCATAGTTTCAGTGCATTTCATTGCGTTTTATAATGGAAGATGTGTTGAGATATGTGGCTGTAATCATCAATATCAGAGGAACGTGTACATCCTATTCATTCCTAGAGCTTGGAACTGAAGAGCGGTCAAACTGAATAATGCTTATTTGGTATGTATTACAAAAGGTATTATATAGAATCACTATTAAACATTTAGACAAGTCGATAACCCTGGGCCTGGAGTGTTTGTGTGCAGTTGCTATATAGAACCAGCAATTCACCGAATTAAGAATTAGGATATATTGAATTATAACCGAAACCGGAATAAATTACATTATTTACTGTTTCCTTTATTTAATTAATTTCTGAATACCTTTGATTGAATTTATTTTCAATCCCTGCTCGCAATAAACTGGTTATCAGATTATAATTGTCGAAGTGAAACGGCTTATTTTTTTCTGTATACCCAGCTGACAAGACATAAATAATAATAAAGATATTTGAAAAATGAAAACTCGTGCTCTTGACATGAATACTTCCTTGTGCGCGAACCTAAAAAATCAAAAGAAAATGCCGAAATTGAAAAGCGACCACGTAAAGAAGAACCGGATCTTCAAGGAAGACTTTCAAAGATGTAATTTCGAACATTAAAAGGAAAATGCGATTATGAATCCTATTATTAATATCGTTCCCATCTGCTAGATGGAATAACATCGAATCAAGGTCACTTAACAGGAAAAAATCTTTTTTAATTTGATCTTTGGGGGACGATCTGTCAGCACGGCGTAGTCCCTGGTATTTTAAATTTTAATTAAATATCTTGAGCGGAAAAGTGCAGAGTGTACAGATGTGAAAATTTCTCTCGCCTTTTGAAAGTTTCTAAATATTGTGTGCAAAAATAGGTTAATTTTATAAACCAGGCCATTTAATCTCATTTTTAAATAATACGTTATTAATGAGACTTAACAATTAACTACTCAGGGTTTACGATAATTGAAATATTAGATAAGTGAGAGTTTAGGTTTTCAGTGTCATAAGGGTTTACAGTATTATTAAGTTAAAAAATATTCATTTTTACCAATTCTGAATTTTTACAATTTCCTAATGCAAAACTTAACCGGGAGCTTCCAGGTTTTAAGTTTATTAGTCAAAATTGTGAATTTTTACTCGCTACAGTAGTTCTTCAAGATAAAACGCTATTCGAAGGCTTTTGCCCAATTCTTCCCCTGTTGGTTATTCCGAGACACGTTTGAAATACAGTCGTTGTTTAAATGACCTCTATTTATATTTATTCGTTCTTCTTTTTCTTTTTGAATTAACAAGTATTCAAAATATTTACAATGTTTACAGTTCTACGCACACGTTCTTTGTTTATTTATTTGTATTTTTAAATTACTCAAGTTTAGCTAGTTATCGTTTAGTCAAAATTCTATATCTCGAAATTTAATTTAATAATTCGGATTACACATTGAAAGGTATTAACTGGACTCTCTTTTTTTAAGAACAAAATGGGCCTTACCCTCATGTGGAAGGCAAAAACATCAAAAACAAATTAGAGGAGAGTTGAGGGAAGAGGCCGCCGGCAGCGGCTCTCCTCGCAAGCTTCTAACCATAAATAGAGAAAGTATCGGTAAACAATAGTCTCTAAGAAACAGTAAACATCTTTTTCAGAAACACCACTACAATATATTTTTAGACTATAAATGCATAACAACAAAAAACAAATACATGCATCATAGCAGACCAAGATAAAATACGATATAATCATCTGGTAGCAGGTATATGAATATCTTGTAATTGAGAAGATTTAATTAAGACATTACAGCTCTTGCACCAATTTTTAAGGTATGAAACATTAATCGCTTTAACATGAGTGCGTAATCACATCCTTTGCGTGGAGTGTGTACCATTTTTAATAAAAACGAGGATTAGCTTTTTAGTTTTACATACACCAATGAAGCGTTGCTTGCCAAAATTCATTTCAATATTTATTGAGCGTAAATCCAAAGATTCCTCAAGATACGGCAAGAGATTTAGCCATAGTAAGTTTTTAAAATCGACAAGTTACTCGAAAAATACAATTAAGCCGAGAACATTTTCGCGCAATAGTTTTGGGAAATTTGGGGGAGGATATCTCAGCAACAATGCCTCGTCGAGATGGCTTCTGTTTTTAGTGATGGAGCATCAGAGGAGTCGACAACATCTCGTTGACACTGCTAATTCCAACGTGAACGCACCAGTCTCAACGATGATCCCATGACAGGACAAGACCACCAAAGATAAGTCACTCAAAAAAATATTGCTGAAGTGCGCCAACTGACACGTTACGTATCAGAAGGCTCGGATATTCTTAGGTATTTCAAAGTTTCCAATCCAAAAAATTCTGCATGGTTAACTGGCTTTGAAAAAAGTAGTTCTCCGTTGAGTCCTACATCTGTTAACTGAAGAATAGGAAGCGGCTCGTGTTAATTGGTGTCGAGAGACTTTGAGTCAAACTCAGAAAATGTTTACAGAATCCTGAATGGTGGCAAATTATGGCTTTATTTATCTGAGCCCGAAACCAAACGTCAATCCGTTGTGTGAGTGTATCAGGATGAGGCGAAGCCTTATTCGTTCGTAAAGTGCGCCGAAGAAATTAGTCGCAATTTTTGTCTCAATTTCGGGTCATGTTGCTACAGTTCCTTTAACATATCGAAAAACGGTTAATGCCGATTGGTAAACAGCCATTTGTTTGCCCGAAGGGGATTATCCTCCTTACAATCCTGACCTAAGTTCCAACGAATTTTTTGCGTTTCTTGGAATCAAGAACGGGGTGTCTGTTCAACGATTCCAATCATCGGAAGAAGTAGTCGATGTCTTTATAATGATAAGTTTGACTTTTCCAACGATGACTACTTTAACAATTGGCTTAAAAGAATGAAAAAGTGTATCAATCTTTATGGAGAATACTTTTCAGGATAATAAAGCACTTTAAAAATTAACTAAAAAGATAATCCTCGTGTTCGATATTTCATCGTTGTTTGGCGAAGATGCGAAATCCATATGCGTAATATGATTGTTTAAAAGGGGACTTGCAACAACCATTTTAAACGAATTAAAGATTATTTTTACTAAACTAGGGGAAACAAATAGTTAATATCATAGTTATGCCATAAGAATACTTTTGTGTACTTTTCCAAAACGTTCTATATAATGTCTCCGCAAGAATAAAGGTGACAAATAAATGAAGAGGAGACTTCTTCTAATTACTTTTTATGCAATTCTTCCATGTAATTGTTTAGGACATTCTATTACCACATAATTTTATTGCATCGATAAAATTTGATAAAACCTTTTTCCTTTCTCAGATAACTTTTCAGTGTCTTCCTTACTGTAGCAATAAAGGCATCTCATGACCGATTCTGCTGCAATTCATTACTTCAATAATAAGCGGTTGAATAAATTTTAAATTGTCGTATAATCAGAACCACAGCCGTATTCTGCGCCTATTGGAAGAGTTAGAAAGGATGGATGTTCTTATCTTTAAATTGCATGGCTTGTAAGAGCAAACTTGAGCATGGACCGTTCGGTATATTTACAGTTCCTTGGTTTGTTTTGACGTATTGCAGATCCTTAATCAATTAGTGTCCGACTCGCTCGATAGGTAGGTTGTTAGCTCCTCGAGAACACGATTTCATCGCATTTATGACCACCATAACCGGCAATACAGTTACGGCAAATATTTGTGTTACATGTACTAAGTACAGTGATAGTTACTTGGGTATTGGGAATAACAGGTGGTGTTATCAGATTCACACTGATGTAATTCCACATTTAATTACAGCATAATGAATAACTACGTAGGATATGATGCTAGGAAAGTATTGACGAAGCTACACATTTATATTTAGTTTGTTATAGATTTCTAGCTTCAAGAAGGCTTTTTCTTTTTGAAACCTTGTATACTCTTTTGTCCAATGGAAAAAATTTCTATTCAAATGATTACCATAGCAATTAGTCTCATCGGATACCAAATCAATCGAACTTTCGATAAATGTTAGGTTTTCTGAATTTACGGACGGTTTCATAGTGAAAATAAACATAAAATCACTTTAAATCTAAAGTGCACTTTAACCTTTGTTAATTAGATGGTTAAAGTTGACTTTAAGGTATAAGAGCACTTTAAATTTATTATGAAGTTGGTCGTTAGTACCTTATCTTATTTACAGAACCAGCTTTCTGATTTGACGATCAGTATCTTTATTAGTTTACCAAATATGGAGAAAATATTGCATAGGACCAGCTTAATACATCATGCTGCTTAGAAAAAATCATAGTTAACTAAATGTTTTGGAAAAACTAAGATAGGAAAGATTGTTTCTGGGTTAACTGAGAAATCCCCCAGTTTTACTGCTTTAACAGATAAATACGCCGTCATATTTGAATTGTGGTTAGGCGTCTATTATAAATGTCATTTAGTACATTTCAATTTCATAGTTTACTGGTTAAAATTAATGACTATGCTCTGCTTGGAATTTGTGTTGTCTAACAGGCATTAGAGATTCCGTTAATTTATAACTTTACCTTTAGAGATACACATATTTCCAGCAATTACGTCATTTTACTACTTGTAAATTCTTCTGCGTAAGACCTTACTTTAGAGGCGTTGATTCCTATGACTGTTGGCTAGCCTACTGGAACTTTAATGAATCCAGAGCGGTTCCAATCTGCTACAGGGATTTCTAACATGCCAAACATAGAATCGATATAAGGATGTGCATACAATTTTTAAGTAAAAACTAACCGATCTAGTCAAGATTTGTACCTGCTTCCTTCAATTCGATACAATTATCTTTATTTCAATGCCGTTATCTCGCTATCGCATATCTTTTATCCGGAATATATCATGCTAACCCGTTACTCTTGATTAAAATAGTTTCAATGTATCAGTGTCGAACATCGTTTTGCACAAATTCGACACCACCACCGAATTTTATATTTAGAACTTTCGTCATTTTTTTTCATACAATTTGCGAAGGAAATTGCAAACCATAGATTCACCTTCCTGAATACAAATTTAAGTTTCGTTTCGCCCAAGGCTGTTGCTGCAAATTGACATAGTCCCCGAGGGTTTAAGATTTCTATGCTTTTTATTGCAAATATTCTTGGTTTTTTTTTTAAGCTTATGCGCCCGTGCAAGAGTAAAGAATGCGTTTGGAATAATTTTTCTGTTTGGTTTCTTCTACGAAGCCTATTACTATTAAATTAACGAGGATAAATATCGGAAAATAGCAAATGGATACGAAATAGCTATGTAATAATAATAATAGGTTTTATTACTAACAATTTGCTGCAAAAAATAAGACATGATAATAAGAGGGCATGGAGCTAGAATAATTGTCTTTCACAAAACTTTTACTATTATTCACATTAGGTTTATTGCTTAATATCACAATTTAATCTTTCCAGTATTTGAAAATAATTCATTCCCTTCTAGTTCCTCTTAAAAATATTGCTGATTTTGTACTTTCGAAACTTTTTTTTTGCCTAAATCTTAGCCACTTCTACGTCTTATTATTAATAAAACGTAGAAGTGCACCTTTTGAGACACGGTTGTAGCATTAATGTAAATCAGAAACAATACGTGCCCCATCAGGGAGCTGTGTGAAATACAGAAGTTCGCACGTTTCTTATCAGATGTTACTTCACCGACCCTTGTTCACTGACATCTATTGAATAGGTAATTTCTAACCAGCTACATATTTTCTCAGTTATATTGTAGTGTCTTAACTTTCTAATTAAAATATTTTTGTTAATGTTAAACGCTCTCTTAAAATCAGTTTCTATGATATGAGTACTTCCTCTTCCGTTTTTCTTTCACGTGCACATTGAATATCGGTTTTCTTTTCACGGTAAGCTAATTTTATTGAAAAACAGAATTTTCCATAAAGAACTTTTCGTCGTAAATTTAATACTAACGATTTTTTGTCCTTTTATCAACCCCATCCGGGGACATTAAATGTTAACATTACGCACATTAAAATGTGATGCATGAATTAGCATCGAATCCTATTTCGAACATAGTAAAAGTATTGCAAATTAACGATAAGTTGTGGCAATTATTCAAATGTAAACGTTTCCTGTAGGTAAAGGTGATTACAATATAAAATTAATCCATTAGTGTAAAATTGTAAAATTACAGGCATTCTAATAAACTCCTGCGATAAGGCGCAATGTATGTTATACGTATAACATATGACAAATGGTTTCCATTAGACGCAATTGCTACAACGTTTTCGACGAGCCTAATGTTGCTATAACATACAAGTGCGCAGATTCTATCGGAGGCAAGCGTGCAGAAATACGTTTAGCGCGCGTATCCGAATACATTTATATCGGTGTCGATCACAATTATCGGCCTCTTAATAAATCAAGTACAGCGTCTGAGCTGCAGATGTTGAGCAGAGCTGATGCTGATTGATAAAATTACGCTCCAATTAACCGCGTCGGGAATTTATTGAGGAATTCACCTTGTGATCGTTACGGAATGCGTGATGGTTCTACGCACTTGTAGATATCGGAACTCCAAGATCGGTTTAATGACATATACGTGTAAACTATAAACTTAATAAGAATGCAGGAAGGCTCTTTGATTTGGCAGAGTTAATAAAGGGAAGATTAAATGTCTATAAAAAGGAATTTGAAGCAAGCTATTAAGACTGCAGAACTGAATTCTATTGATTTGGAGTTGGCTAAGGATGTTTAGGAATAAATATTATTGTGTAATTGTAAAGGAATATCTAAATGGCGATGTAATAAACAATTGCAATACATGAGTAAAATATGCGAAAGGTATTATCCGGCGCCTCCACCAAAACAATACTTCTGATATACGTATACAAATATAGCTTTCTGTTAGAAAGGTGGTTTTGGTCGCATCAGAGAAAGTACAATTTGATAATGAACATCAGCTTTTCCACAAAGCGGACATGCGGTTCAATTTTCTAAAGACTTTTTTTTAGAAAAGACAGATTTCGGGTTACCTACATTGTATTTCATTTAAGCTAGTGGTTCCCATACGACATCGCGTCAAATACGTCCTGCTTACTTGTACGCCCCCAAAGTTCTCTCCGACATAAAAATTGTTTTATTTTCTTTTCAAAAATAAATAGTTCAAAGCTTAATTCTTTTTCGAATGTCCTTCTTTGCTTCTTCCCCAAACACTATTGTCACTATTCCACAGCAGGCTAGTAAAACGAGAGATTCTGCTGTCGTGAGTGGCTTTAATTTTAATGCTACTAGGATACGACGCAAGTTGAGCTTCATCACTTACTTTCATTGTTTTTGCAAGTTGTGGTCTTTGTTTACTTCGTTTCCATAAGCCTTTTCAAATGGTGCTTTAGTTGCGCGTGCGCCATCGCACTATTGGAAAGCTTCCTTCCGTATACCGCGCAAGGACGAGTTGGATAATCTGTACTTTCGGTCCAGGTAAGCCCGAATTTTAAGTATTTTTCGTCACACAAACCACTGACGTTTGTAGTTAGTTTCTCAATTTTTATCTTTTCATCATCGCCTTTGATTCTGCTGGTGTTAACGGTAACATTATCATTGATGTTATAACGACCAGTTTTCTTTATTATAAAATTATCCATGATCTCTAAGATATAGAATTAATTCGATACGATTACGGGAAATCAGTGAAATCAGTGAAAAATTACCACATTAACTTTAAGATCCAAATATGAACTTCACCTGAGTGTTGCCAACGCAGGTAAAAACAAACGCCAGTATAAAACTTCATAAAAGGTTAGTAGATGCCAGTAAGCTAACAATACTGTGTGGTTATTGGTAATTTGAAATGAAACAAGACATGCATAGACAGCATTATATTCTTATTAGAATTTAATAAACATTGAATTAAATATAAGCAAACAAAAGAATTGCATAACTAAATACGTAACCAAGAACATAAACTTTGAGCAACTTAGCAAATTAGTTTGCAAAAAAATGTGGGAGGATGAGAATTTTCTATTAATAAAAGAGGGATAAAATACCTAACAAAATATTTCCATCCCAGATACGCCTAATGTCCTGAAAGAAGAGCAAATGTAATAGTTACCGCAGATTTTTTGATTAATCGTGACGTACTGATTCAGTGGATAACTGTGCGTAAATGTACTGGAGTACTCTTCTTCTTAAACACCAACGTCGACATATTTCCTACTCAATTTATTTTAAAGCATTCCGCTTCTGTCGGCATAAATTCAATTCCCAAGTTTACGTATTAAACGAACATCGCGGCTCTGTAAGCCCCAGGGCAATGAAAATATTATACTCGTATGTGCGTATATACGAGAAGGTGAGAAAAAGATGCGTGAAAGAAATGAGGCTGGGCCGGTATTATTTATTGCGCGTACAAGCTAAAAATAAGTCCAGCAAGGCGTAGCTCTTCCTATAGGGATGCGTGCTCACATAATTTTATGAAGAGTCAGTATAGTTAGGAGTACGGAATAAATATAGGCCCTTTGTTAGCATATATTGAGGTCCTATGGAACGCACCTACATACTGAAACTAAATTTTATTACATTTTCCATCTTTATTGTTCGACTCTCTGGTTAATAGAATTAACTAACTCTTTCTAACTCCTACTTTAACTATGTATAAGATAATTTTGCATTCTTGCCACAGAAATGATTCCGAAAGTTTTGACTTGAGGTTGTGCCGTCTTTCAAGGCTGTTTGCTCATAAAAAATGTGCCAACGATTAAATTTATTTATGTCTCAAGAGAGTACCATTATTTAAAAAAACAATGGATTATAACCAGAAGTTCCTTTTTTACAACAGAAAGTGCTCTTACAGGTACTCCAGCTTAAATGTAAAACCAAAATATCTTGCGCCATTTTGAATTTATTTGGATTATATGTATACTACGCTTAATATACGTATAATAACGTAGGCTTTTCTTGACAAAGTCAGTTAAAACTAAACGTGTTCCGGATTTGGACCGTGCCTTCTTCTGATTGTTACTCCTTCCTTTAGATTGCCTTCGAAATGTCCTTTCCATTTTTTTAGTATCATCTCTTCACCCTCAACTAATGTACAAGGTGGGCCAAATTCGATAGTTTTAAGAGAGAACTTATATTTCTAGAGGAATTACACAAAAACTAATCTAAGCTTCTGCAGCTCGATTTTAAAGAGAAATCGATTGGTGAAATCCCTTTTTTATATCTTCCTTAATATAAGAGATACAGAGCGTTTTCTTAAAATGTGCAATTTTTAAAAACCCTTGTAACTTTTTTATTTGTGAAAATGCTTGATTTATATAAAAACTATATTAGGGCGCTTTTTGACGCAAAATCCTACGCTCTAATTTTTTCTTTTTTCAAACTCCTATTTTTTGAGATATTATCAAGATTTGTGTTTTTTTATATGGAACACCCTATATATTTTTACACTATTGAAAAGCATATAAAATTACCTTTAGAATGATATAACACACTTGATATTTTATTTAAACAATTTTTAAATTATTTGTTTTTCTTCATTTCACATTATTTTAAGATGGTTATGGATGGTGGTAAATAAGCAAATAAAAGATTTCGATTTTAAGGCAGAAAAAAATTGTTTAATATTAAATGTTACAAATAACAATTCAAACAAACTAAACTAAGGAAACCATTAATAGCATTACTGATATTATAGCTATAAGGTATTAAAAGGGTTTATTCGATAAAAATTCATAATGTATTAAAAATTTTAAATTAATCGTGACTAGAACTAAAATAAGTTGGTTTCTAAAATTCTTACCGACATGTTTAAACGAAATATTTACAGAATATACCTTTGTTACTAAAAAATGCGTAAACATGATAAATTATAGCAAGTGCTCGATTGGTTTCCTTAGTGTAGCTTGTTTGAATTGTTATTTGTAACATTTAATATTGAAACAATTTTTTTTGCCTTGTTGAAATCTTTTATTTGCTTATTCACCACCATCTATAGCCATCTTAAAATAATGTGAAATGAAGAAAAACAAATAATTTAAAAATTGTTTAAATAAAATATCAAGTGGGTTATATCATTCTAGAGGTAATTTTATATGCTTTTCAATAGTGAAAAATATATAGGGTGTTCCATATACAAAAACACAGGTCTTGATAATATCTCAAAAAATAGCAGTATAAAAAAAGAAAAAATTAGAGCATAGGATCCTGTGTCAAAAAGGGCCCTAATATAGTATTTATATAAATCAAGCATTTTCACAAATAAAAAAGTTACAAGGGTTTTTCAAAATTGCACATTTTAAGAAAACGCTCTGTATCTTTTATATTAAGGAAGATATAAAAATAAGGATTTCACCAATCGATTTCTCTTTAAAATCGAGCTCCAGAAGCTTAGGTCAGTTTTTGTCTAATTCCTTTAGAAATATAAGTTCCCTATTAAAAGTATAGAATTTGGCCCAACTTGTACAGGGCTCTTACCTTTTGATCTCTGGTATTCTATGATTTACAGTAGTAGTACAGTAGTAAATATTTTCGAAAATATCATTATCTAGGTTTTTCTAGCTCACTTGCTGAATTGACCGGTTCCTTTTTTGTAGTTACCCCATCGTTAAACATGCAACCCAGATAGTCTCGCTCGAAGATATTCTGTTTTGACGTCCTGGAAGCACACACCTGCCTTCCTCACTTGGACATGTGCAATATTGCTTTATACTGACATAGAAACCGGTGTTTCGAAAATACTAGAAATTGAAAAAAAATTCCTCTCAAAAGTCCGTTTTTGTATAAATTATAATGATATAGAAAGCAATTCTTAAAGAGATGTGTATTTCGTATTACCTAATTTTCACTTAACTCCCAATTGTAGACCCTAAATGAAATTCCTGTTGATACTATTTACACAAAACGAATCCGTAGACTAAATAAATAGTAACAGGCTACTTTGAAGAACATATACACAGATATCTAAACATAGAAATGCTTTAAATACCAGCATCAATTGAAAGAAACCACAGAATTCTAGCCAAAATATGTCTTTCATGTTCGTATGTACACGGAATGCGTTTTTAAATGTTACTATGTATTTATTAGTAATAGGAAGCATAGGAAGCGTTATCTAGAATTTAAATGCGGGCGTTTAAGAGATTACAATTACAGAACACTTTAGTCACGGTTTCTTGCCTATCTAACATTCAAAGAAGAAATAACACCGGCTTAGTCTCCGCATTTAAACTTAACAACGTTGACGGAATACGTTTAGGTAATAGGGATACTCAAAAATGTATTCGCAAGCTCAAATAACTTACTTAGTGAGAGTGATTTGTCGTACAACAGTGGGAAAACACGAATTTTTCTCACTGGCTAAATAAAATCGACAAATGAAGAATTGCTTTGGAAAAAAGCTAATTCCTTAAAAGAAAGCAAAAGCATTTAGTAATAAATACTGTGTTCGCACTATGTGGGCTCACGACCCTTGACTGATAGAGTTAGGAGATGTGCGTTCGAGCTCTGCGCGGAGTGGGTAGATTTTTCTGCTAGGTTCGGTAGGACCTCCAATTACCATTCGTATGTAGGGAAATAATAACTTGGACTTCACACTTTACGGCAAGAGGATGATTGTAACAATGTCTTGGAATAATTTACATACACGAATTACACATTGAAATGGTTCTGGCATTATGACAAATTTCGTTGAGTTGCCACCGTACCTGCTTAGGTTCAGTCACCTGCATTGCTTATTCAACTCCTAGCTCTGGAAATTACATTCCATTTGGACAGCTTTAATAGTTGATTGCTACATACTGTATGCAGCTACTAACAAACATGGCCAACATAGATATCGTATATAATGAATCAACCATAGTCCAATATAAAATATTGTTGTACGTTTTATGACCTTTTTATTCTGCAAATACACTTATTCGGTTTACCTTCAATTTAAACGCTTGTTAACATCGTTATGCTACTGGAACTGACAGTTTAGCTCCCAAAGTACAGTGTAGCGACTTAAATTAGATTAGCATTTTACAATTGAAGTGCCGCAATAGCACTCAAGTTATTGTATACAGGCTAGAATTATTATCGCGCCTTTATCGTGGTAGTTATTATAGTCTTTTGCGGTTGTTGACCCGAAATATGATTATGAAAATGTGACACGAAGACGGACAAACCTGCTTAAGCGTTTCACGCGTGATAAACACAAATCAAATAGGAGCTAAGAGGTACGATATTAAGCTCTTGTTTGGGTAGTCAACAAAAAAACGTTGGTCGATTGCAATGTGTGGATAAAAGGGGCATTTATCTCGTGTTCATGGCTGCTAAAAACCGTCACCATTATATTCAGAACGGTTGTGTACTTTACAAACATTCATTAAATATTTATACTTTATTTGTTTACCTGTCAAATATTGCACAAAACTGCTTCGAATAAAACATAAGAATCCTACGCAAGCAAATCCTGTAAACAATCGGCTTAATAGTGTTTGCTTACTTACAAGGGATGATCCAGAACTAGAAAATTAAAAAAATTATGAGACTTTGGGAATATGTAAATCACGTTTAGGTATGCACTATATTTTTTTTTCTGCGGAATTAATGTATAAAAATTTGATAAGTTGTCAATATACTTTTTGAGATTTAATGTAACATCTTCGCAAAAAGGCCCTATTTGGTGATGATTTTCTACGGTAAGAATCTTTGTATGATCAAAGTTTGACATCTCGTTAATGTTGGTTTAGCCTAGAGCTGCTTTTTAGCGGACATTCCAATGTAAACTCCACAGCAGTCGCAGCAGGGAATGCAGCAGATACTATTGATTTTATTAAGGGTCGGTGTGGGGTCTTTTAAATCGGTGAACAGGGATTGTATTAAACAAAAAATATAATGCTAAGGTAGCTTAAGCTTCCTCGTGGCATTAATGGAATAATTCACGGCAAATGCAACAAAAGGAGAGAAAAAAATACACTAACACACGGACATGTTTCTGCCTACCCTTTCTTTGGCACTAGAGGGTGCCAACAAATGTCAAGTTTGTCGTTTTGAAAGTTGTGGCATTAACTGTGAGGCAGCAGCGACAGAAGGTAGAGATAAAAAAAAACTCTCGAAACCACGCTGATGACGCCAGGTAAGCAGAAACATGTCCGTGTGTTAGAGCATTTTTTCTCTTCTTTTGTTGCGTTTGTCGTGAATTATTCCATCAATACCATCAGGAAGCTAAGCTATCTTAGCATTATATTTTTTGGTTATTATTTCTAGGTATTTTCTGATGTGTTCAGGGATTGTATTTTATGTTTATTAATAATTGCTATTTTTATATTGAAGGAATTGAAAACTTTAATTATCTTGGTTTTTAAAGTTTTAATAAGTTGTAATATTACAGTATTTGCCGTGCCACTACGCTCGTTCTCTGCTGGTCTGCGTGTCGTCGCGTCACCCGGGTTTGAAAGCAGTAGCTTCTTAAAGAGTTTGCTGGGATAGCCATTCTTAAAAAATATATATGAACTAGCTTCAGATTGTTTTGGATAAACAATGTTGAGAATACGCTTCTTTAGACCCTTGAGGGTGTTTATTATTTTGTGTTGCAGTGTGGTTGGAAAGGTAGTGAAAATATCTTGTAGAGCTGGTGAGCTTACGGTACCAGTCTAATTTGATTACGTTATCATAGTTTCTAATGATATTTGTATCTAGAAAGGGGACACAGCCATCAACAGCTCTTTCAACGGTGTGTTAAATTTTGGAGGTCTATAATATTCAGCCATGCGAGTTATAGGTTTTAACTTTTTGTTGTTTGTTTGTTTGTTGTTTGGCTTCTATTTCTGAAATAAGGTTTTTGGTGGTAGGATCTTTATTTAGTGGTTTGTAAACAGCATTATCATTAAGCAAAACCAAGGACTTGATCTTCTATCATAACAACAGTGACTTCAACCTACCCATATCCGTATTGTTACGATTAGTAAAATAATTGGTCACCAGATGAGCAGCTTTAGTCCTAACAAGTTCTCTCTGCGAATTGGGCACATATGTCAAAATTGCTCTAACATCAGACAGTAAAGCAAACAAGTTGGTAAGTGGAAGTGTAAAATCCAAGCAAAACTTTGCACGTAATGCCAAGAAATCCTGTATTTGGTGGGGAATCACCTTATGATGGCAACATATTTGCACAATGCGTCTCTAAATATTCTTGGCATAAACGACAGACTTGATCTTCAGCGTTTCCTAGTTTAAATAAGTGATATCTTAGGGCTACATGACCTGACGGAACAATGGACAATAGCGCTATTTTTGCTGTTTATGTCGTGGAACATTTCCCCAGAATGAAGCTTTTTGACTGTTTTTTGCTTGTTTTATGTGGTCCTTTTGGAGACTACAAAAGGGGTTAGGACCAATGAAAGGTATGTTCGCTGCTTCTTTGGCCAGCTAATCTGCGTCTTCATTTCCTTCCATCCCTCGTTAGTTTGGGTGCCCATCGGAAAGTAATGTGGCTATTGCCTGGAGTTTTGTATACATTCATGTTTCAGACCAGATTCACATGTATAGGCCTTAATAGCCTTTAGAATTGCCTAACTATTATATTTATAGTTACGACATCAGATACTTTGAGATAGAAGTTGGATCAAGGATTCTGAGATGCTCCCTAAGATCCCTAGGCTGTAATTCCTACTGTAGCCTTAGCGTAACTGAGTATAGCAAAACTGTATATATTTGTCGGTCTCTTTTACAATTATAGAGTTTTGTTCTGGCCACATACTCTTTACCACACGTCAATTAAACTGCTACTACATTCCCCTATTTAATTTTCATAATCTTCTGATAGTCAACGGTTTTCTCTCAATTCCCATATGTCCCCCAGCAAGTCTTCGTCCCTGTGATAAACTGGAATTTCGTACTCTCTGCGCGTATTATCAGAATTAACAGCCGGCCTTATGCAAAACAGCGTTGTTCGTACGTCAAGACAATTTTATTAAGCCATAGCCGTTCGTAGCATGAGATCCAATAATTCAGATATTTAAATTCTACTACAACGTTTGGATTAATAAATTTAATGTGGTAGGTATATTTCAAGGCTGCTTCTATAGGCGAAGCAGTAATTCCATTTTCCATCGTAAATCCGTGCTCGCAGCATTGACAAGACCAATTCACAGGTGTGCATGTTATGAATCTAATTTGTGTAGAACGCTTCGCCCGATGGGCGTTAATTTTTCGATTAGCGCGATTCTTTCCATACCGGAACCAAACAACACATCTCTTTGAGGTGTCAGCTTAAAGACGTAGGCGATAAGATAAATGCTTTTAATCGCGTAATTTGTTTTCAAATACACGCACGTAAGAAATGAATTTATTAGGCTATATATGCCTGTATGCGTTATGTGCTTGTTGTACTTTCATACCGTGCGAAGCTCTATTTTATTATTTCATTCGAAATCGGAAAAGCTTTATGAATTATAGCAAATGGCAACATTTCTAGTGCGCCTTTTGAAATACATTTACCGGAGCCTAGTAAATAAGTGATATGTATTTACACTTGCTTGTGCGTACTCAGTTCTACATCGGTAAGTAAATAATGCCCGCTTAGAATATATCACTTTCATCAGTTGGAACTTGCTCATTAATTTTCTTCAAAATAAGATGAGAAGAAACAAAATTTTAGAATATTCAGCAAATATGATAAAATTTTAATATCGAACCACATCTTCGGAAAGTGTGCAAGGCATGCTTCAGTTCTGCAGAAATATAATAAAAAAAATATTAAATCAACAACGCCTACGTTGTTATTATGGAAAGTAGTATCGCAACGTGACGATGCTGTAATGATGCTGCCACATTACTTTGCTTCTTCTAATAGATACCCAACCTCTTGCTACCCCCAGTTTATGGTGCATATAATCTCCTCAAACAATCTTGCTTTCACCATAAACAAGAGCTTAATTAATCTAATTGTTACTTTGTAAATTTGTGATTAGTTTTATTATATTGTATAAAACATCTTTATTGGTTTCTAATATAATGCTGCTACCAGCAGCTGATTAACCAGCAAGCAAAAGAAGCTAGCGCTTTGGGTGCCGAAATTTGAGGGGTGCAAAGTACCTGCATTTTTTTTTAATTATTTAGTTTTAAGCCGCACAGCCGTCGATTGACATAATTCTGTCCCTGATCCGTCATCAGTTATCAGTAAAGTTCTCCACTTTCCGTGCGTTTCAAGAAATTAGCAGAGACTAGACCGACTCGTGTTTTTCTCGGGGAAACCAGCAGGCAACACGAGCCCGTTCTCATGACACGAATAGACACGAGTCTGTCCAGTCTCTGCTAATTTCGTGAATCGCACGAAAAGTGGTGAACTTTAGTTATCAGTCGAATACATACATATATATAACTCTATATTTATAACTCAAAATCGTAGTTCCTAGACATTTCCCTATTGGGGAAACTTCCTTTAAATGAAAGAACGAAAATCATTAAAATTTAACTACGAAAGCATTGCGCTATTCCCATAAAATTGTATTTTTTTGAACTGATAATGTTAGACATTTGTATTAAATTAAAAAAAAAGAGATTATTAATGTTAAATTAAGCAACATTGTATCCTCTCGGCTTGAAAAATCCCTCCTGTCCTTGTAACATCTGATCGGCGCATTCTCCTCATCTCAACTCAATTGATCATTGTGCATTTTTCTTATTCCTCTTAATAACCAAATTCAAGTTAACATACTGAAAATATTCCACAAGGTCTATTAATTAAGATGGTGGAAATATTTAACATTCAAGCTGAATTCAATAAATTTAATAGAATCGATTGTTTTATACTCTTCCCCTTGTTTAAAGAAAAAATTACAGCACTTAAAAAATATAACCTTCATTATCAATATTTTGGAAGTCTCGGGAAATGAATATTTCAATTCTGTAAACTTATATGTACCAATTACCTATCTTCATTGGTATTACACCTAGGAGCAACACTACCGACAAATTACAAACTAACTTGTAACATTTTTTCTAGAAACGTAATAGTTATGTAAATTATCCAGTACCTTCTGTTGGAGATTTAAGGAAAATTAATTAAGGCAACCTTGTTGAATACAACGCAGACGTTGTTTTTGCCATCGTCTATTCAACCTTAATTAATTTTGACGTCCTTAACTTTCCTGTTAACGACATCGCTTGGTTGCTAAGAATGTTCTCTATTAAAATTCAACTTAATCGATCGTATTGTTATCGTAATAGCCTCATAATGGCCCATCATATTCGGGCTGTGCCTCCGGGCCGGTCTACCGCACATATCACAGCAGCTACTATACGTAACCAAACAGTTTACGAAGTCGACTACTGGAAATTATCTGGCAATTACGAAGCGGAGACGGATCGATTTTAATAATTCTAAAGATGAAACGAAAATGGTCGTTTAGAAAAGATCGTTTTGGAGATACACGATTTGTGTTAACCTACATATTTTGAATGTTTGCCCTCTTAATATGTTAGACGTTTTATTGTAATGATGTAGGTAGAAACATTTAGGTTAGGAGAAAAAAACAGTTAAGTGGGAGTGAATAAAGTTGACTTGAGTTATGTCTATCAGAAGTCAACCAAGATTGATCCGCTTCGAATTAGGTACATGCTTAGAATCTAGAATAGCTTTGCCCTACTTTACTTTTTCTTATATACTTTAATACAACATTAAAATGAAATAAGCACACATCAAATCAGACATTTATAACATAATAATTATTATAATGTATTTGGTCAAAATTGGAATAGGACAAGTCATAGAATAAAGTAATATACTAGCAAGGATAAACGTATAAAGGTATAAAGACACATGCACATTGTAAAAACATAAATAACACGCAATAAACGTACATCCGTACTCGAAAAAGGATATCATAAAATTCCCGATATTTGCACTTCCATTGGTGGGCGAAACAGATCTGGCCTGCTTCAAATATCTTTCGAAATCGTTCATATCGTGAAAACAGGCATCAATGGCAACGTGGCATTTCTAATATATTTAAAAGTGCCAGGTATATACTTGCAAAGAAAGCTGATTTTTTCCCTGATGATTTCTCTATAACGCGCCCGCAAATGTGTATAACTTTCCGATGTTACCATGTACACAAGTTAAAAAATTGTATAGTGAATATAGGTCTAAAAGTGGTTCTATAAGAACCATTGAAAGGTAGTGTCCCAAATTCAGCTAAAGCTCTATTTATTTTATTGGAAAGTTCAAATTTGCTACAATGCAAAAGTCGTACAAGAACATTTTACTTTTGGTTACATAACATGCCAGATTGTTAATAAATAATAAAAAAAAACTAAAGGGCCCAACCTACCTACCTTGGGGCATACCAATAGTAATATCATAAGGTTCTGAATAAACACCATTTTTTATTATAATTTTATGACTACTTTTCTGTCACCCAAAAAGGAAAAGAAGTACACATACCTAACGTTATTTATCTTTCTAGCTACAAATGCTAGGCTAACTGTATCAAAGGCTGAAGTTAAATCAAATTAGAGCTACATACATTCCCGAATTCATCTGGTCATAAATATACTGAACACCACTCGCCATCCTTCTGGTTTTGATTCACGATATATGAAAACAATTTTGAAAGATATTTCTTTATTTTTTGCACGTCTGCTTCGTGTTAATGTACTTCACTTCTTCCAAACAAATTTACGTTATGTGGAGTTTTGGGAGCAACCACATCACCATTTGTAGTCTTTAACGGATACTCAATTTTTGATTCATTTTAGAATTTAACATTTAACATTTTTAAAGGCTATCTTTGCTTCTATTATATTCTATGTAAATATTAAATTATTCTGAACCGTTAATGAGAAGACGGACGCTTAGCTCCATATAAACATTATACCGCTCAGAACGAATAATTAATCAAAATATACCGTGAAACCATCACCAAGTTACAAGTCTTTCATAAGAAATCTGTAACAGTTATGGATATTATTACATATTTTACAGGCCTGATCTAGTAAAAGATTGCAGTCTTATGCGAGGGCGGAGTCAGTGTGTCCTTATATCTAATATTTAATACGCGCTTACGTCCGTACGAAACAGAAGCTTACTGTACAAATATGGTGATGTTTTAAATAATAAAAAAAAATTGTGAACAAAACAAGCATAATGAAACTCGCACCTAGGACTCATATCCAACAAATTAAGGTACTTTAGAGTGTGCGAGACAAGATGTTTCCTTCTTAAACTGAAAATGAAACGAAGGCAAGCATTCTGTATTTGTATGTCCTTGCTGTCCAAACAAGGACCGTATACATTGCAACAGTAACTCAGTTTAGATAGTGCTAACATCTTGTTATAGTGTACAAACACTCCTTCTTGGCGTAAAGCACCTTCATACTTGCGAACGATTGCTAGGTCAATTCTGAAACATGATACTTGAATCTAGGGTCAGTATCAATATACAAGCCGAGATTTTTCAATTTTGTGGGCGAAAACTAGTATTACTGTCTATAGAGAGAGAATGATCTTTAGACAACAGAAGAAACAATGTCGAGGTCGGAGTTAATCCAAACACTAACCATATCAAGGCCCTGTGTATGTTGAGTATAAAATAGGACCTTGGGCCACTCCAGAGAGTCCACACTAACAGAATGTGAAAATATGTTATTTATTCATCATTGCATAAATAATTTCTAAAAAGCACTAAAACCGAGTCGTTGAAACCAACGTAATGTAAAATACCTAACAATAATTTGTGATTAAGACTGCCAAATGCTTTAAAGTAGCCTAGGCAAGTCGGAACTGTAATTTTTTTTTTTATCCATAATGTTTTTGAGGACATCATCAGTGATATGTATGAAGACAGTTTCACATCCACGGGTCTTTCTGGATCCTGGCTGCTAGGAGAGCAAGATATTAGACGGGTTTAAGTATTCCACGAATTGAACGACTACATTTTCTAATATTTTTGACAATGCACACAAGATGCTCATAGCACTCAGATCATTATAACTTTGTGGATTTGATATTTTAGGGATAGCTATTACAATTCGAGCAGCAGCTCAGTAAAGAAAAGTCAATTATGTACGTAACATAAGGCAGTAAGTAAGAATGTTAATTCCGTCAGAACCGCGCGCTAAACTTCTTGTTAACTAGAACATAATTTCGTTAAAGTAGAAAGGAATGTTAAAATCAACAGGAAACGTGTACAATCTATTTTACCACAGATTTGTGTGAAGCGCTGGTTCTTAATTAATCAAAGCTATAATCAAAGCATCGGCAAACTGACGTCAGTAGAAGCAACGATTAACTAATTAGTATCAGCATAAATTATACTAATAATCACTTAATACATAAAATAAACTGCCGCCTGTTTCTGCTTCTTTTCGAGTACGTAACGTATAAGCCGCAATAAAGTAATGTGTCGGTGTATAATTAGTAGAAAATACGCGGCGGTGCTATAGACCTGATGTAAGTAACCGACACGGGATAGCTATGATAGGACGAAGATATATTGCTTCTTTTCTCGGAACTATTATAAATTGCCGGGTGTGCAGACAATCTCTACGCCAGGAGCATCCTCGTTGATTATATTGCTTTCTTCTGACATTTAACTGGTTTCCATATTTCTTTGCATTTTAACGTTTTACCTTCTCACTATGCTAATATGTTATTACGAGACGAGGTTCAGTTTGTGTACGCTTGCTAACCATATTGTGCAGCATATAATTTTCAAGAAGGAATTTTTATTTTGGTGTAATATTTTGAGTAAATGTGTTAATTAAAGACGACGTCTACTGCCATACAACCCAGCGTAGTACATATCGCGTACATATCCAGAATATGAATAATAAAGTTTTCAATTAGTGCTCCCTTGATACATTTAGAATGGTACGAGAGGAAAAATTTAACGAAATACTTAGTTAGTAATAATATTGCGAGCTGCTCCAGGAAAACCTTTTTCATTTTAAGAATGAAAACCCAAACTACTGGTTCAGTAAAGACCATTATTTACACAAACATTTTGTAATTGTAAATTAAATTCAAATTTGTCAAGTTGTAGTTAGCAATAGACACCTTTTTTACGGATATTGTGGATGATCAATTAATTAGCATTCAGGTTTGAGCAAGTCATTTAATTCGGTATTGTGTGCTACGCCAGTAAGTAATCAGACGTAATTCGATTGCACTTTTATTGCGTGCACGCAAATAAGGAAGATCACAAATAATACTCTTGATCGTATTATTAATTGTCACGAAGTTTAGCTGGACAGTGGAAGCTCCTATATTATAATAAATATAATCTTCTGAATGATGTATTGTTTATTTGTTAAAATAATTTTCAGTAACGTCTTTAAACGTTAAAGTATGATTTGAACATCCTTTGAATGTCCGTAAATATATTAGTAACCCCGTCGCAATAAAAATAGAAGAGAAAGGATAAAAATAATAACGTAGGCTTCCACGGCCAGAGTCAGTTAAAACTAAACGAACTAAATCAAAAATTCGACCATCATATGAGGCGTCTTCGGGAGAGGGAAGGTGGTAGGCAACAGTTAACACGGTAAGTCAACTCGTAAATTACGCCAGAGGCAAAACTAACTGAACGGGAAGCAGTTGACCACGATAACTCAGCATGTACACCAGCTTGGTGGCGTCGAATTTTTGACTAAACGTGACACGGTCCAAACCCAGAATACGTTTAGTTTTAAAAGAAAGGATTATTTTCAAGAATTGATTTAGAGAATTTTCCAAGAATTTTTGAGAACAAATTAGAGTTGTCATTTACTGGAGTGCATCTGCCGCCTTGCGCAGCTGCTTAGTGGTACGAACCTCAGTTTCAAACAAACACAAGTTTGAAGAAAACTTATCACTATAACAGATTAACGAAGTACCTTTGCAAGTATTATTTTTTTCGTTATTTGCATTATAACATAATGATCACTACAATAGTTATTACGTCGGTTACAACAATTATACCACTTGAACATTATTTTACAAAACCATAACTTTGGAAATGAGTTAATATACCTGGAAAGGAGAGGTATTGCTTCTTATAAATCATGGTTTAATAGAACGAAAAATTTTGGAGTGTTATTGACACCATTGCCTACAATCTTTAGAAAACTTTTAAAGAAGCTGGACCCCGTGATTAACACAACGTGCAAAGAAGCTTTCGCGTTAACATTCGCCGAACTCATGCATTTAAATAGCGAACAAATTTTTCGATTTACCGTCGTCGCAGACCTTCTGTATAGCAACTTTTCCCAGAAAGCATATGTTGCTTTACAATCCCATTTGAAGAAGTATTTTGTAAATTGGTTCAAGGAACTTGTAGCAATCGACATACGGGTTCGTTTTGTGTTTATTGATATTAAGGGTAGAAGTATACAGCCGCCTTTTTATCTCGCCTGAAATGCATACTTTTTAAAGGACTTCGAATAGCTTGGATTTTTCGCCTCTTTCAAGTAGTACTAATTTATATATACACGAATTGAGTCTGTAGACAACCCTTAAGTCGTTAGCCATTTTCAGAGATTTCGAGAGGAATGCTTCTTATAATAATATTTAATAGTTTCGATTCCGTCTACGTTATGGGCTTTAGTATCGGCAAACTCCTTTGCCCTTATGCCGTTGCATACATTTGGCCACTGTGACTTGTCTCTCAACATGCGTGCCTTCAGTTGTAACTCGCGGAGACTGCCTATGTGTTTATCTGCTGATCATCGGGATCATACCTGAGGATCTATTTTCCTTTGCTCTGAGTGTTCTTCTCAGTCCAGATACCACAATTAAGTGAAGATTCAAATACGCCAAATTCGATCCTTTCGTTCCTTCCCTTAGGAGTACCACGATTAGCTATATTTAATGCGAGCTGAGAAAAGCCACGGCAACATTCTGCGTGCAGACCGAGGAGGTGGCTTTCCTCTTTTTTTCTTACACCCAGTTACCATTGAAATCCTCCCTTATCCAACGCCTCCAATACAGAACTCGCGAAAGAGGAAGCCGGCGAAAAGCTTGAATCAGATGACGAGCGTGATGCTTGAAGAATCTGCTCTTTTCTTTCTATAAGTATTTCTGTAAGTATGTTGATATGGGTCCATAAAATACAATTTTTTACAAGGATTAGTAATTACACTAAATATCTTATTGGTGAAAAGATGGCAAAAGACTGTTGGGTAGTATAACAAACACGAAAATTGTCGGTACACTTCACACCATAAAGATCGTAATGCTAGTTTAAAACATTGTAAAAATAAATCTTGAACAATTAGTGTATTTACGTACTTAGCTTTAAACCCCTCTACTACAGTCCAACCGCTATAACCTGAAGAATTCCAAAACTTTTAATGCTATCGCTATTTAATATTCAAATTCTTCTCAACCTCGACTTCGTCCATAAAGAACGACGTTTTATTTGGTTGTGTTTGAGTACCTGGTACGGCGATACTAAAGCACGATATAGTGCGATCATTACCGTAAATCTCGGCATCGACCGTTTCTGATGTTTACCGCTCCCGGGGGGATTAATTTGCGAACGGACGTCTTGGGGCGATTATGGGACGATGACGACGTCACGGAAAACGAGAAAGGAGAAAGATAGTAACGTAACGAGTATTTATTCGTACTGCGATGTTGTGTTTGTTTAACGTATACCGCTAATGCTGAAATTGCATTTTATCATAGCTCAAGGAAATATGCGGTAACATGATTTAAATAAACGTATATTTTGTTATAATAAAATAAACACTAATTTAACGCTATGGACATTAGCATTAGTCTAAGGATACGCTAGCTGTCGGCTAGCTTTCCATTTTCTAATGTGCAAGATAATAAGCACCTGCTTTTAGTTTCGTTTATTAGGATATTCCTTGTTTTAGGAAGAACAACATCTGGCGTTTGAATTTTTATCTCGTGCTTTCAGTCTCTTCCTTTACAGCATATGATGTAGATATTAGATAATTTGCTCTACGTAATTAATCATTCTTCCTTATGGATAGCGGCGAAAATTTCATTAAAGAACGCCCAGAGCAATTAGATGATTCAGCGTTTTATTACTTATCGATTTATTATATACATGGTGTTTCAGAAGGTTTTCTAAGCGTTTCAAGAGAATATGCCGAGAGTTCTTAAACATATAGGAAATTGCAAGATTACCCAGGAATAACTGCACGTAGTATTGTTAAGAGGATTTGAAAGAGTGTAAAAGTCAATAGTGGAACCAATCGTAGCTCTTCCATACCAATACGTGTAGAACGAGTAATAAATTTTGCTATTTTGCGAGATATAATATTTTGTACTTTCTGGAGGTGCCATATCCATCAGCGTTCTGCTTTAAACGTTTCGTGTCCAATTTCTTCTTTCAATCGACGAGATGTTAAGCATTATTATCGTTTATGAGTTTTTAATGTTTGACTATCTAAATTTGCTACGCAATATAGATTTGTACCTAATAGTTATCCCGATCAGTTGTTTTTTTCTTCCGAAGATAATTTGCATCATCAAAATCGTAAAAATTGATGGGGTTACCTCGAAATCGGGAGATTTGGCTGCTAAAAAAAATTGCGTTGTTCTTATACCACGATACTCTTTTTTCTCTACAGTTTCATCGAAACCTAAATTTTCGAGTTGCCGATATTCCCTTGTAAGAAATGACTACCGCCTCGATGATGTTCCTCTTGCTCGTTGTTGCTCTGTCAAGAACCTTGGCGTCTATTTCGATTCAAGCTTCACACATGACAGAAATTATATTTCAACATCTGCGCTATAAATTGTTCGTTGTTTGTTGTTAGAAGCAAGTTGGGGTACGCGAGCTTAATTTGAAGTCCGTTCTCACATAATGATGATCGAGAGAATCCAACGGGAATTTCCTAAGTACCTATACTATAGAGCACGAAGACCATACCACAAGGGATTGACCAAAACGTTCTCCTTGAAACGTTGTATCGGGTAGCCAGTTATATCTTAGTAACTAGTAATCACGGAGCTTTCGGGTAAGATATTTTTTAATGAATGGGGCGAAGAGAAAATACTAGAAATGATTTTCAAATTTCTGAAATGGCCAGTAGATGGCGTAACAGTCACTACTAAGTATAAAATTGAAGTTCTCATCGTGTTTTATCTAATTAAGGGCTACAGAAAATATACGCATTTTATTTATAACATATTTTGTTTTATCTTCGAAGGTAAAGTGATGGGGAAACATCAACTGCCATTTTTAAATAAAAATGGATTACTCCTCTTAGGCTTAATCAATTCTAACGATTTTGGTCTCGTTTAAAAAAGCTTTCTTTGATCTATCAGATGCAGTTTTGGTCTAGCTCTTATGAATTGCACTCTCACCTCTAGAGGGTAAAAAATGTTGCCCTTTATTTAGTTTTAAGCATCTGTTAAACAATAGAGTTTATTATTATTATTACATATTATTAATTAGTTGTTACTTTATTTGTGTCTCCTGCGTATATAATAACTTTGTTTTATCTTTGAAGGTAAAGTGATGGGGAAACATCAACTGCCATTTTAAATAAAAATTGATTACTCCTCTTAGGCTTAATCAATTCAAACGATCTTGGTCTCGTTTATAAAAGCTTTCTTTGATCTATCAGATGCAGTTTTGATCTAGCTCTTATGAGTTGCACTCTCACCTCTAGAGGGTCAAAAATGTTGCCCTTTATGTAATTTTAAGCATCTGTTGAACAAGAGAGTTTATTATTGTTATTATTACATATTATTAATTAATTGTTACTTTATTTGTGTCCCCTGCATATATTATTTATTTTTTTTTATATTAATCCTCGTAGTAATTATTGATTTCAGATTTAGTGTTTCTAAGCTTTTTTCCAAATTTGCTTCATTATTCGCAAACATCAATTCAATTAACTGAATTTGTTGTATTTCCCAATTTCGCTTATTTTAATATATGCTTGCTTTACTCCTAAGTTTACCATTCTTCCAAATTTCCGTTGTTACAATTATTTGCGCAAATCTATAGACTAATAGGTCTTTTCAAACAAATTATTATTAAGACAGTCCAGCAGAAGCTTGCTACTCTACATAACCTTTACCGATGAATACAATTAATCTCAAACGCAGTGGGAAGCATCGAGCACCGAGATGACAGGTACCTTATATGATTTGCAAAATTTTATTGTTATTATCGTATTATTATATTTTGATTACTGCACGCATGGAATCGTTTCAAACTTTAATTCGATCATTTTTGTGTGCATATCATCCCATCTTTCAGAACCGAATGGTCTATTCCATCGTGCATTTTATTACGAAAAAATCTAATAACAACAGTTCCAGATTCATGCAAAATTACACACGCTTACAAAATATATCAGATGCGTGCTAAGATTTAAGATCAAAGCGACAAACTCTTCGTTTTCAAATCAACATCAATATAGCAATAGCACCAACCACATATGTTTATCACATACCTTATTCTTTGATACCGTTAATTTATTGCATCAACATTAAAACGAATTTATCGGTACCGTAACAAGATTACATGCGTTATCGAAAAAATGTTAAAGAGTATGGAATAAATAACTCGAGTTTCGATACGATACGCCTTCCTTACAAAGGACACACACATATACTTGCATTACGCAAGCAGAACTCGATGATATGAAAGAATGCAGTTATCGATCGGAAATTTATCTATAACACAGTAAACCGTTGCACCTTGCTTGAGTAGTCACGGCCTTGCTGCAGCGGAACGCCATGGTACACGGTATAGTAGGAAACGGCCGGTAGAATGTTTATTTTTCAAGTATACCTACGTGCGTTACAATCTTTACTTCCGGTCAATTAGGTGGAAGGAGAAGTACTGCTTAAAAACAAGATTTCCGACGTTACATTGAAAGTATACTGCATGTGACTGCTTGATGTTCAACAATAAAATTGCAATTTTATTTATTTATTAGAATATTGCCTAATAACATACGAAAATAATCAACTAATATAAACCACACTATAATGACGGTTTTACTAAAGCAGCTGTGGAATATAACTGCCATCTCGTAGGAATAATTTCAGATGTTTAATCGGCAAAAACTTTATGGTATAGTTACTAACGTGCTCGTCCGACAAACGGGAATCATAAGTTCGAATCCTAGCAGTGTCTTGAAATTTTATTTCATTAATTAAATTTAATTACATTGGTGAAATCGAGGAACCTTCTAGGGCAAAGCTTAAAAAGTCTAATTTAGGCTTCTCTTGTATTCAGAAAATACCACCGCCGATTTAGTGAAAGTTCTATGTCTTCAATATATCTATTGTTATGTGGACTATGCATTTCTCTCCGTGTATTATGTCAGAATTGTTCGAAGATTGCATACAGGATGAGTCTGGAGGAAGGGGACCGTACTCCAGGGGTATATCGTACATATCGAAATAATATTAAAAAAATAATATGTTCTTATCCCATTTTCATTTGTTTTGATGTTGTAATGTAATTAAAAAATTCTAATTAGCATTCTTGTAACTGGTTCAAATTTTCCCTTGCTTTCGAATTAATACGATTTAAATAATATAAAGAATATCCTTGCATTGACTACCTATGCAGGAAAAAAGTATTGGTACGAACTACAGTACAAGTTTTACCATCAGCTGTCAATCCTTTCGAGGCTCAAAATCATTTCATTAATTTTGTTGTATTTAATCAACACCTTCAGTTTACTATTGAGGTAGAACAGAAAAAAGTGTTCTAATTAATTTGGTTACCAAATTAGAACTGAAGACGACACTGATCCCCAAAAAAGTCAACATTCAATGCAGTAATTGCAATGAAAAAAACGTGTAACTCGCACATCACATAGTATCTTTCTGCAGATTAACTTTAGAACATATTTTATTGTTTGTGTTCGCAGACACCTATTCTCAATAAATTAATATACGACAATTTTAATAATGGTCTCATAGTCTACAGTATATGTAGATTTGAAACGTAAGAAATTACCTTTTATAGAAAACCTAACCAATCGGATTCTTCAGTTTTTCAAACCTTTCAATTATATTTGTAAAGCCAAATGTAACACCATGAACTGAGAAATTTATTCACTACTATTAAGGACAAAGCTCCATTTCAATTTAGTGAATTTGGTAACTACAAGCTGCCGTGCTTGAGTTGTCAAGGCTGTATGGTGATAGAGGTCTTTCGAGTAATCTCTTTAGTCTCTGTATTGTCGAAAATTATTGAATTGTGTTTTGAATTCAGTACAATAATTAATTACTGGAGAATGCTGGATTCCTTGCAACACGTCAGCACAGAGGACAGGAAAAATAAGTCAACAAAACCAGCATTAACAGAACCTATGCTTCTATAAGACAGATGAGTTGGAAAAGGAAAATATAGCTGTGGTACATTTTTTACTTCTACTTTCAAAGGTTGAACAAAGCGGCACTAAAAGAAATACGCTCTTCTTTATTAGGAGTTAAATCGACAGATGTTAAGCCGTTAACCATGGAAGTAAACAAAGTCATAGTTGAAACACGTTAAATTGGTCTCCTTACTGACACAGGTTCGCCCTGAAGGGTGAGGCACACCAGAAGAGTATACCTCTTGACCCTGATGCACAGCATCTAATTGTACCTCTGTACTGCCAAGCTATTTAAACCAGATTAAAGGAACTTTATTAATTAGAAGAATCGCACACTTTTATATTGCGAAATGAAGGGCAATGCTTGACTTGATCCATCCTGTTACAAACAGGTTGTTCGAAGTATCAGTGCAGTATTTCTAACACTGTTAATAAGAATTTACGAAGTCTACTAAATTATCAATGCCCCTATAGTCGGGAAAATATAGGGTATGGCTTGAATGATAATGTTATCAATGGTACGCCGGTCATTTCAACTTGTATATTTTTATGTGTAAATGGCAAGAAGTCGCTTGCGAATAACAGCTGCACATAACTTTTTATAGCAATTTCCTCTTACAGGTGGCAAAAAGTTCTTCAATTAATTCTTAAATATCATCAGCATCTTGCAAATAAAATATATGCACATTCTGTTGTGCGAGAAGCTTTAAATACCTTCACATGTTAAGTTTTAATCAACCTCTAAATGGCAAACATGTTCCTTTATTCCGCACCCAACATTTGACAGAGATGGAGACCGTTTACAGTAACGTAAATGCAATTTATTTCTGCTTATGCAACTTCAAGAATGTTCTGAGGAATCTTAAAAAATCCAAATTCCACAACAAAATTCGATATCCCACCACGTGTTGCTCAATTCCGAGCAACGGTAAAGAATCAACTACAATCGTTCCATAGCCAGCTGTGACATTCCATGCCTCTCTTGTCTTATCTCGCCGCCCACGTATTCCTATCCGGCACCCAGGGCGTCGTTTCTGTTTGTTCACCAACGATGCTAAGTGATGCAAATGGACATATTCCGTGGGAATGCGCATTATATCATAGGCCGGTGCACGTCGCGTTGAAGTTGCTGTTGTTGGTTGGTTAGTTAATCAGTGGTTCGAGGTAAACAGTTCTGCAAATTCATTAACTATCATATCGTACACTTGTCGTTGATTTTACATTCCTTTTCATTCGAGTGTTAGACAAACACGTCGTGTATACTTGTCCGCATATGCATATGTATAGATCTGCCTTGTGCCTTACGTATAAGTTCCGGAAACCATTACGTTACCGAGAAATACGATCCCCATCGTTAGGCGTGCAGTTTGGTGGCTTGAAAGGTTCCGTTTTGATTTAATTTCACGATGATTTATTTTGCGATATGATGTTATGGTCGTAAATATTGACATACATGGGAACGCTGAACGGTTTTTGTCTCACTGGTAGCTGGTAGTATTTTAATAATGCATGGTAACATGTGATTATAAAAAATTAAATTGAAGACATGAGGTGTTGCTTTTCACAGTGTCGGGTCGAAACGTCCGATTTTAAGTAACACTTTTTTGATTCTTTCGACACGACACTGTGAAAAAGAACATTCGCGATCCTTACGATCCATAGAAAATAACTCCCATGATAGCAGTACTAACATTGGTCAATCAATATATGTATCAAAAATATCTGTCTAAAACCAAATGGGACATCTTCAAGCCTGTTACTACACACTAATTGGGGGTTATTCGTTCCGGAGTTATTTATATAGAGCTTGTTACGAGTCAATGGAGTGGAAAAGTGGACCAAGTTACCAGATTTTGTGTTCGTGCGATAGAGTGTGTAGATAAAGTTAAGAAATGTTAGCGCCAAAACTAGCGCTGTTCAGTCACCTGCATTCTGGTAAGTTCGCATATAACAATTGTTAGAGCGAGAAGCTTTCCTGACGTCGAATGCAGTTTATCCAACCGAGAACCCCTTTGCTGGTCCACTCTCTGCTCAGATGTTTCTATTTTGGATATAAAGCACAATTTCATTTGCTCCCAATAGCATTTTCTTAAATTAAATAGGATTGATTACCCAAGTTCACTGAGGGACAAGCACTTTTCAAGGTTGCAAATATGCAAATATGTCACTCACAGCTGGCGCTTGACCGTTAGGGCTCATTTTAGCTATTTAGTTTCTTTTTAAGTCAACATTTTAGTTTTTCTTTATGTCGACAAATTCATCCAGACCTGCACTATCTGTAATTTATAACTTTTTCGCTTCTATAAGGAGGCCGTAGCGAGGGGAATATATACAAGGTACATACATAACGTACAGAATCTAGAACGAAAACGCCTGGGTGACCGTCTTCGGCTATATCAGCAACTATTTTACATATTTAAGTAAAACCAATCGGTCCTTCCTTTTCGCTAAAAAGATACACTGAAACAGGCGACTGCGGCATCCTGTAGGTGTATGTGATTGAAAGAAAAGTTATAGAAAAGGGAACCTTCAAGCATGTGAAATAGGAAGGTTTAACCAGCAATTGCCGTGATCGTGACAAGTACAGGCAAATTTCAATACGTTGCCGGTCACTGTGACACTGTGTACTGCTGTAGTTACTGGTTCCAAAAAAGGGAAATCAGAAGAACTAAAGCAAGTTGGAAATCAGTATTTTCGAGCGGCGCGCCAGCATCATAGTAAGTATTCACGTAGTACCAGCGAATTCGATCTTCTTGCGCCGCCGAGAGTGTCAACTCCAAAAATCGGTCAAGTAGACAAACACACAACAACCCCGATAAATATAGCTAAAAGTCTAAACTGTTCAGCAATGTAGGTCTTGATTATAGATACTAACATCTGCATATCATAAGTAGAAATCATGAACCAGTTAGGGTCAAACGAGTACTGCCACAAGAGGAAACATTTTTATGACGCATTCATAAAAAAATCCTTTAAAAAAGGGTGCGTGAAAATGGACATTTGTGGCCAGGATGTAAAGCTCTGTGCTTGATTGCTACAAAAAATTGCTGAAGAACCGACATTTTTAACGAAGGACTGCTTAAATTAGAGTTTTACGACACAGGATAAATACAGAAAACTATACAACTAGATTAAAAGGTTTTTGAGAGGATCGAACACACTTCACTTCTTGATCGTCAGTAAAGTGCGCTCCAGCTCACTAGAGTAAACACGTAATTGAATTGCTTGGCCGCCAAGATCTCCCAATCTAAACTCTTTGGATTCTTTTCTTTGGGGCCATTTGAAGCTGCTGGTTTTCAGGGCTGAAGTAAACACAAACGAATAATTTGGTCAAAATCAAATAATTAAATTTAGCAAAATTCGTCGGAATGGTGCGTGTTTGCAACTCAACTACAATGGTTCATAACCTCGCACTGGAGATCGAGGAGGGCGTTTTAAGCCACTATTATAGGCAACACTTTCTACCACAATTTTTTTAGTGATTTATTTTTAAAACTTGTATTTTAGTAATCATCTCTACTTTGTTAAATCTCTTCCAGTTCTGTAAATGTTAAAGCAAATTGGAGCTACGTTTCTTTAACATTTTTTTTTTCATTTTTTTTTGAACGAGTTCCCGAACAAAATGTCTAAGTTTCTCTACACTTACTGTAAATCACCCTGTATAGGCATAATACACGTGTGGAGTAATAATTATTACTTCTAATTTTATAAGTCTATATTATGTCGGGCTTCGTTTATCGGTGCAATACATTTAGAACGTCCACAAAAGCTCGGCGCAATTCTTTGAATATAGCTCAATAAAGCTAGATTGTTTTGTTGAAGTAGCAAAGTTCTTCAGATACCTACTCCCCAGACAGCAAAAGAAATAACATATACATATAATAAATTCTTTGATCTCACAGTTGATATCCTTCATTCCCAATTGTATGAAAACGTATTAGTTTATTCACATGAATGGATATTTAAAATTACCGGCAGAATATTGCAGAGTTACCTTATAGCAGGCCTTCTAATGCAATGTACGTCCGACCATTTAACGATATAACCGAACTACACAAAAGCAAATATTAAATTGCATGCTGTACACGCATATTGAGTTACATACACGATGCATTCGGTATGTACGTTGCTGAAACCATCGCCAACAAAGATTGCGCGTCGAGATCTCCTAGTTCCGATTCTTTATTATTTAATAAAGAATCGGAAGAATCAATGCACTCGGTTTGTATTTACAAGCCGAGTGCACCGTGGTTTAATTAGGCTTTACCATATTCACACCGTGGTTTACGACAATGTCTGGTACTCGGAAAGTCCAAGAAGAACGGACGGCTTACGGCTATGGTGAACATGTTAAATAGCTTCGCGGGCACAATCGGCTCACAGGTCTATGATCATAGGAAAATTATCGGTTCGAATTGGCGAGCCCAGTATTTTATGTTCTGTGCCGGAGGTGTCGAAGCACTTAACTTTACCTTCCCTTTCGGTCTTATTTTAAGTATGTAAATTGCTTATTTATAGGGTAAAAAATAAAAGGCATTGCAAGACTATTGTGTGTAGGTGTAATAAAAGCAAAAGTGAACTGATTTAGTATATAGAACGCAACAACAATTTGAACAAGCAATTGACAAATAAATGCTTATTGTTTTAATATTTGTGGAGCAATTTTATTAATCGAAGAAACTGAGTTTTTGTACTGTGAACTAGTGTGAACTAGGTGGTAGTGAGTTGAAGGACAATACTTCGATTCCCTCGTGTACTTCCGTTTACACTACAACGTACGAGATCATGGAACTGTGTTTATCTTGTAAAATATTAAAGGTATCATATTTATCTTAATTAGCACTAAAAATGATGGAGGAAACACGAAAAGAATTGGCACAACGCTGGGCGTCGCAACGTTGCAAAATTATTTTTTTCAGCAACGTACGCCGTTGAAAAGACTGTTTAATTTGAGGAATTTTTCTAGATACAATTATTTTTTAATCTTAAAAAGTTATGCACGTATTACTAATGACGATTTTAGGTACGCTTACTATATTTTTTAACTATTTTTTACGTTTATTTGTATGTTGAAAAACAAATTAACAATAATAAAAATTGAAAGAATTCAAAACAATTAATGCAACATAAATTATCTTAAAAATTGTTGTCAAAATGTGAACAACAATATTATTGTTGCACGATTCATAATGTTTTACTATTTCGCTAAGTCTCTCCTTGTCACTCCTTAATCCGTCAGAAGCATCTCTATTTTTTTTTATTTTAAATGCTCTACGTGCTTTGTAGAGAATATTTTTCAAAGTTTCCCAACAGTGTCAAAACTGGGGACGAAATTCCAGTGGACCGCCAGTTGCTATCCACCCACCTCTATATGTATTCTGTATTTGAATAATAGCAGAGTTATGCCAGAAAGCGAAGCTACAAATGTTTTCTAATTTGTAGAGATACAGTTTCCGGTAAAAGTGGAAGTTAACTCCGTAGATATCGTTATCCTGTTAAGGTGCGATGACAGAAATACCGGTCTATCAAATGGCGCCCAATGATGTCACAGATAGATTTATGTAAAGCGGCTTTGTTCTCAAATTACTCTCACGTTATAAGAGTTCATTGGACCGATAATGGGTACTTATTCTGCTTGATAGATAAACAGATTATACTTTATTATAAAGCAAATACCACACACAAAATGGGCGATAAGGTGACTCTCTTCTGCACTCAAGAAAGAATTCTTTTTAAATTCATACATTTCCAGCTTGAGCGACCTTATCTTGATAGGGGTCATGATTACAATGCCCTGTTGAATCATTTCTCTTTTCAAAATTTCTATTTTTCCTGTTTCGCAATAAAATCGATTATGCGTGGCTACTAAACAAATGCAATTCTCTTGTTCACCATTACATTCCAAGTCATCATTTACTTTTTATTGTGACCACGCAAGAACAAATGTGTTAAGGAAATCCCAGATTTTCTCAATGTGATCTCAGATCTATGCGATATTAACGCAGAGACATTTAGCTACGTTATGAATGCGGCTCTTCTCCTCTCTTTTCCTGGATTTATATGTTTCGTTCATATTTTTATTGTTTGTATGTTGAATACATTTTTAATGTTTATACATTCATGTGCGTGTTACTAATGTTGTCATGTGTTTTTGTATTTTTTTCATGTAACTGGGTGTAAAACCTGTTGGAAAATATATTATTATTATCATTACATGTGACTATACAAATTTGGATCATCATCTAAGACGACTAAGAAGTGAAAAATAAAGTTTTGTAGCCGTTCAAGTGATATTTTCTGCAAATTGTATATTTTGTAACCATTTGCTGGCTTTTAAAATTCTTTCTTATTACGTTATATTTAAATTCAAATCATTTAAGGCTTTTCCTATTGATGCTTCAGGGTGAATTTGAAAGCAATTTACGGTCATGGCTCTGCTTTGCTCGATTGTTACTGTTTTTCTCTTCTCCTTTTTACGTATGGGAGGTACAAAATATTCTCTAACTTTGAAAATATTCTTCAATTAGGAACATTTCTTCTAGTATGCTTATTTGTACATAGACTACAGGCGGATTTTTCAGGGCTTCCCCATATATTAACAACATGTCTAATTTTCGTTATGGGTAAACATCTTATCGGGCAAGTTATATATTGTTTCCTTTCTTTCTTCAACAAAAAGCAAAACAAGCATATAAAACGCCAAGAAAATATTATGAGTGACGTCTTGAAGATATTTTTTTCTTGAAGCCTGCTTTATATTAAAGAATATATTATTCAGAAAACGCCATTGTTTTTAGCATGATAAAATTATAAAAAAAATGTGATTGCTCTAATTTAAAAGTATTTTTCAACGTCAATAGTAAAGACTTACTTAACAATTGTAAAATAATTATATTTAGAAAAAAAAACTCGAAAATAAAGCATCCTCCCAGCGGCGTAATAAAAAAATAGTTCCACGATATTGCGACGCTCAGAGTCGTGCTGATTTTTTTCATTTTGAGTGCTAATCAAGACAAAAGGCCTTGAACAGAATTTAATTTCCTTCCGGGACTACACCCCTTTGGTAATTAAGTATTTCAAAAGATCTCGCCCCGACAAGGAATCCAACCTATCTTCTGCTTGTCGTACAGACGCTCTAACCATTATCCTTACATTTTTTTTAATATTTAATTACGTCGGAAACGCAAGAGAATCATAGATTTTCACATTTCACCGACGGACGCCAAAATATATTAACTAATATAGTTGGTACCGAGGAATACTGTCGGTTGAAATATTTTCAAACAAATAACAACTAAGTTTTAAAAAATGATTTCGTTCGCCATAGGAGGCCCAGCGATGTAGCGCTTAGCACACCTCTCCGGGAAGCGGAAGGTGTCAGGTTCGACTTCTTACTTAGCGCGAGATTTTTTTAATTTTCAATTTAATTACGTGGAAAATACCAAAGACGTAATAGATTTTCATATTTCAGCGACGAAAACATACTTTACATGACAACGGCTACAAGCATTCGAACTAACTATAAAGGAGCACGCAGCTAATTGTTTGTATTAGCTTTGCTTAATATCCTATGTAGTGGGTAGCATAATAAAAAGTAACAAAAAAACAATATGGTCACGTTTTACTCATAAATTTAAATCATCATCATTAGTCATAATGACTACTGAAAACGAATTCCGTGATTAGTTTTAATGGATATCTCGATTAGGTTTTATATTACAACCATAACACGTATTCTAATGACAACGAAATAAGGTATCTAAGGATTTTGAAAGGACACACTTTCAACGTTCAAATAGCTTAATTCGCACTCGCCCAATTAGGATTGTTGTGAGTTACTCGTTCCGCGTATTAACGCTTTAAACAAGGCCTACAAAAACCTAAAACCCGCTTATATGTAAAGTCTATTATCTTTTATGCTAGTTGGACATAAATTAACATCCACGTAAAGCTTAAACCCATTATTAACTAACATAAATATGTTTAGAAGAATTCGCAAGTATTGTGACCTATGTCATTCTTCCTATATGTGTAAGTGGAACATCTGCTTTATAAGCCGGTTAAACGCAACTACATTTTACAGTCGGAACAAAAAAGAAGCGAAGTGAAAGACGGCGCAAACAGAGTGACAACCCATAATTTTATCCGCTAATCTAACAGGTCTCGAACATTCATCGCTTACGTTTAAAAAACAACAATTACCTGTATCAATTTCAATTTGAACGTTTCACTGGTGGAGCTTCGCACAATGAGATTCTAATAGCCCACGCCTTCGGCTCCGTAATGGTACAATTATTAATACTTTAAACCGGGTTACATCTACCTCGAAGCCCAGTTTGAACACTGTTCGTGGCCGCCTATTGATAAAAGACCGTTTGGGCCGTGATTGCTCGAAATCAGTGGTAAATTGATAGATTGAATGCGATGTTTCGGTTTACTCGTACATGCAATCATGTACAATTAAACGCATTCTTGGGGTAATTTTGCGGTTACTGTAGAAAATTAGAATTTTCCATCGCAGCGCTACATAAATGTTTGTTCTAAATTAATCTTGTTAATCCAATGAAATGAGATCTGACAGGAAATATTATTAATTCTGTATGGAGATTAATAACATAGAAGGCACATCCATTCTTTGTGCCTTTAGGATTGGAAATAATCTAGAAATAACTATTTACAAAGCAAATTTGAGTTTCTAGCAGACAATTCAAGAAAATTGCTTTAGATTTCTCATTTTGTAATGGTTATTTAATTAGTACCTACTTTAAAATCATATCGGATAATCACAGCTGAGAAAGTGATTTATGACGTACTAATATGTAATAGGATTTTGCTGGAAAATACAAAAACTGTATAATTGGGTGCGTATGAACCTGTGCAATGTACGTTTGATATTTCCGACGCACTCGACTACATTAATTAGAAAATATTATAGTTTGCAAGTCTAAAGAGAATATAGCAACAAAAACTATAATATGAGGGTAGTGAAACGCTTGAAGCCTCAAAAACATTCTGGCAACATAATCGCGCATGTGCTGAAACATAGCTTTGACGATTTTGGCCATGTTGAACGCTCAGTTGTTGCTTATGCCAGTAGATGTTAGTGCTTTTGTAAAAATGGAAAAAACATATCAAGTCCTCCTTTGAGTTTTCGCATTGGAAAGCAACGCGTCTACGAAAATTAAAGCTGCGATGGGTGCCATTTAGGGGGACAATGCACCTTCATTTGCCACCGTTAAATTTCGGCAGGCTGATTTTAAACGTGGTCGTACCAACTTGGTTGACAATGACGTGCGGGACGGCCAAAAATTGCAACAACTACTAGTAATATCGGAAAAATTCACCATATGGTGCTAGACGAGTGTTAGAGGGACAGCAGAAATTAACCGCGCGCTGAGTGTTACGCTTCATTGTAGCACGGCTGTTTTGACCTGACCATCGTTGTCGTGGCACTGGTCACCCAGATGCTTCTTCAAATGCAGAAACATGTGGTAGTTACAGGGTACTAGATCGGAAATGTATGGAGGGTGATGAAGTTGTTCCCAGTGAAATGATGCGATGAAATCTTGAGTTTAAGTAGCCATGTGTGGACGGGCATTGTTATAAAGCAAAGCGAACCCCTTTCAACCTGCCACGACTTTTGTTTTGTATTGCACGGCGCAGTTTACTTAAGGTTTCACAGTACGCCGTACACTTTATTGTGTCACCGCGAGGCAAAAAGATCCACAAGCAGCAGTCCTTTTCTGTCCCGAAACACAGTACACATGATTTTCCGAGCTGAAATTGTTTGCCTGAACTTAACTCTCGTGGGCTTAAAAATCATCACCTTCCTTATCATACTGCTCTGGAGAAGTCAACGCACTGGCTAAACGTTTGGTTTTCTGCACCTTTATCAGCATTTTGGTACCCCGCGTGGACACAACTTTTGATATAATTTAAGCGTTCTTACTTCTTGAGACTTGAAGAAACTCATCAAATAATCGTAAAACTTATGTTCCTTATTTCGTCAACTTTCTGCGCCAAATCTTCAGTAATAAGAGAAGGTGGCACAAACCACAGCACGTATTCCACAGTTGGCGGAATTCTTAATCGGCAGAGGCATTTTAATTCCTCACGAACAAGCGTAAATACGGTAGAATCTCTCAATTTTATATTGACCACTCAATTCTTGTGACTTTATATCAAGAAGTAATTGGGTTTCGGATCGATTTTTACATAATTTAGTTTGCCACCATCTGCGTGGATTTCTATTCTTGTGTATTAGCATAAAGGCTGCAGACGCTACAGGCGTGTATCCATGCTCGAGGAACACTGTAGAACAACTGTGCATTGTTTGCTGTACTATAAAATTAAAACCGTCCACGTTGCATTACATGTTGCGTTACACGTTGCATTGGTTGTTGCGCCCTATAATGTATACAAGGGGTTTCACATTGCACGTTCCTTGTCGGATAAGCATGAAAAAAAAATTTACGGTTGAAAATTCTTTTGCTTACAAAAGATAATTTTCAGCCGTACTTCAGCCCGTAATATATACTATCCGTGTTTGCCTTCTAACGCCTATCGAATCAACATTAACGTCTATCTAATCGTAAAACAGATATTTTAAGGGCTTCAGCAAGAAGTGATATTTAGTTTGCTTTATTCTCTACATGTTTCTCTGAAGAAGTTACATTAATTTCCAGAAATACATTATCGTTTCTCCGCAATAATCGTTGCCTGGAGATATAATTAGCCAATAAAACTGCGGCGACAAAGAGGGGGGTGCTAGGTATCAAAAAGGTATATCCTTGATAGATGCTGCCAGGCCGCAATGGCTGGACATCAATTCTTGTGGCGTTAATGATGGCAGTATTATATTTGGTAATTTTAACACAATAATTCATACATTCATTCACACATCATTTTACATGAACTTCATATAAACAAGGTAATTTGTACATTTATATCATTCATAAAAACAAACGTCTTTGTGATTGTGCTCTGGTCAGTGATGCGATACAGGCAAAACTCTAAAAGCAAAGTAACAGAAACACCAGTAATTCGTACACATATCGCTCGGGCTGGCTGTCAACTACAACACAATGCAAGGAATCTTAAAAAATATTGGAATGCCAATAATCTATACGCACGCAATCGCACTTTAATGGCGTTTAAGCGATGAATATCGAATGGAAACTGTATTACCCTGCAGAATAAATCTTTCTTGGCCACAATCAAATCTAGAAATTTATGGTCGCGCACCTTTCATGCAGTACGCAAACGCATTAACGTTTATATCGCAACAGTACGAGAAGCAATAAACGACAATAGCACTTGAGAAACCACCAACGTTACGAAAATTTATGTACATCGCGTATACGAACGTATCGCAATAAAAACAACAATACGCCATCAACGTGCTGGCGATCTAAAGAAAAATAACATTTTATTTGATAAAATTTATCACCTCGTTTACCTGGACAGAAGCGTACATCGCACGACGCCCATTAAAGACTTAATAAGCAACAAATCAAAACCAACTCAACAATAGTACGTATACGCTCGTATGTACGGACATACGAGATGGCAATGGAATCGCAGAAGAGGCCATCCTCACGAACCCCATATTCACACACGTCCGCGAACTCCAAATATAGAAAACGCACATAAATTCCGAGTTCTCAGCGTGCGCACTAAACCGCGGTGTTATTGCATGCGTAAAAAGGCCACTTAATTATCCCAGTACTTTCTAAACTTGTTAGAGAAAAAAAAATATGCGCGCATTTCCAGAGTGACGCATGTTAACAAGCATTCTTTACTGTACTCAGCATTGTTTCTTGCGTATGATGTATTGTGATTCTATTAGTACACGTTTAGTTTTTTTTTTTATAACGGTTAGTCTATTTTCCTTATTAATTTAATAAACCAACCTGTCTCAAAGAAAAAGTTTTTCTCGGTGTACCTAAGAATAAAAGAAAGAATCGACATTTATGCTAACAGGAATCATCATAATTAAAAAACACGCGAACATTGCAAAACTCTCAAATAACGAAGTCATCTATCGCTATTGCTAAAATTCGAATAGTCCTCAGTAGTGTTACATTCCTACTATGGGATTTGAAAGGAAAGCTGGATGATGTTATTCTTGTATTTAAATAATCTGTGATAGCTCCGTGTGGGCAGCTCATAATTGGAAAGGTAATAAAAAGGTTCTTTTCCCACAAACTCTGTTTAGTATCAGATAGCGACCGGTTTGGAAGTAGTCGCTCGTTATGAAGCCAGAGTTAGTACTCAGCAAAGATTGTCCAAGGTTTAATGGATGTACTTAAGGAACCGAGAAGACTATCAAATTTGAAATGAAATTTTAAGTTTTTGTAAAGGAAACAAAGCAATATGTTATTAATTCTGGCCTGATGGTGAGCAATTAGGTCAAAAGCTTAAACAGAGTTTGGTCTTCCTAATTATCCATGAATTGTTTCAAACTGATCTGACGAAACAGGATACAGCAACATTTAGAACCAGTAAGAAGTCCTACCTACATTCCCTTATGCAAAATTGGAGTCCCTTGTGCCCACTCAACACAACAAATAGAAAAGTGTAAGCTTTCACGGCCGTAATCCATAGTAGAAATATCTTTCGGGTGTTGTCGCGTAGTTAATATTTTACTTGACGTTTCGGTGATCATGCTTCAGCAGAAATCTTCTGAAGAAGCTGACAGCATGATCAGCGAAACGTCAAGTAAAATATTAACTACGCTACAACACCCGGAAGACATTTCTACACCAAACAGAATATTTCTGTTAACAACTCAACAAGCACTCTCGCTAGCTCATCAGCTCGCATCACTTTTACAATAATGTATTTTTGATAAAATACAGGAAGTCATTAAGATAATTGCCTAGAACATTAAAATAAATGTAGAACATTGCATGGTGACAGTATTTAAAGTCCTTCAAAAACTACACACTTAATGTATTATTTGTTACGTATTTACTGACTCTCTTCTGAGGAAAAATGTTTCGACGCCATTTTTGTTATTACGAAGTGATTGCGTAGAATTTTATGTACTGCTGGTGCACTAATATGTAACATCTCCTCTATCCGCCTGCAGGAAATTCGTCGATCTTCTGCCAGCATCTTTTTAATTAAGTCGAAGTTTTCCCTAGTAACCGCTTTCACAGGCCGGAGCGAACGTGGATCGTTTTTAAGACTAAAGTTTCCTCTGTAGAACTCCCTATGCCAGCGAAACGCTGTTATACGAAGAGGATAATTATTGCCCAATACATTTTTCATTTCGTGGACACGCTCGTCATGCATTCTATAAACCAAGCCCAAAGTTATAGCGAATCACAACGGGAATTTGGTCTCGTTATATGGTCCTATACCCGATAATTGTGGATTAATTGCTCAAATGCCGCTGACCTTGAACATATGATGCTCAGGTGACTCATACTGTCCGTTGACATATATTGTAATCTAACAAATATGCTTAACTTTGCTTCTTGATGTCTTCTTTATTACATCATCGTTCATGTAAATTACCTGCTGTATCTGTTTGGTAAAGTAAACCGTTAATTGGTATTCGTTTTAACACATCTAATTAAATTTCCAGATAACGAATTCTCCTGTTTCAACTTATGTATGTAATCTTACAAGGAATTAACGAATAATTCTCTAATTCACCTATGTCGCCGCATAACTTTAACGCTCTAATCAATTCATTCCCCCCTTCGACAGTTGCTAGTCGAACAAGACACTAACAGATGTCAGGCATGCATGTTTTATGTATATTATGTGGCACCGCGAACGTTTTTCCACGACCAGAAAATATGCCATTCGAATAAATTTCATAAATCTATCTCCCGATCGCATTTTTCTTCTTTACGTCCGTCGTCCGTGTATAAATCTTTTTAACGGAAGTCTGAATGCTCAATTAAATTTATTTCCTTCTTGGCCTCGGCGCGCTTTGCTCTCTCACGGGCGAATAGTTGCTTGTCTATTCGAATAGTGAAGAGAAAACTGGTGTCCATGCGCGTGATTTCTTTGATTGTTTTTTTTTCTCTTCTTTCTTCTCTGTCGTTTCGTTTTCCCATTCGTATCAAATTGTGATTGAATTCACATCTCGGCTATCCCATTTAATAAGAGCCGACGTGAATATCTTTATCACTGGTAAAGATCTATTGACTAGGAACGTTTCAATGTAGAAGAAATAAAATCGTATTAGATGTATATACTATGTTGTACATACCTTGTACCTTAGAACAAATACATAGAACATATATTCAATCCCATGTCACCGCGAGCACTTAACAAAATCCGTAACACGTTCTTACGTATATACGTGTGTACACAATAAACAACACTTATATGGTACATTGAAATGGGTTAGATCATTATTTTTTTCACAATATAACTTTTAGAAAGCACGCGGATAATTAAGTGTTCTTTGTATACATGCGGTACCACTCACTCGGTACATGGCTGAGGTCTTGGGATTTATAAACGCACGCTATATTTGGATGTTGAGGACATGGATTCTTTCGGAATGTGTGCAGTGATAGGCTATAAAGCTTCTTTTTGACTTTAAAATGCAACCTTGCGTTGGGCATAGAAAGTTCATTTTTTGACACAGAAAATGCTCATATATCCTGTTAAGGTTTCCTAACATTTCAGTATTGTGTTCATGGCAACAAATTCATTAGTTTCATTTATCGTATTTTGCAAAATCATAATTCCATTGTTTTGTTTTGTAAATTTAATATTCGATTCGGGTTACTTGTAAATTAACCATCTCATTTATGTTGTTTCTTATAAAACTATTTATATTTATATCAATTTAAAATATTATATGTGTAAATGAAATAATTGCTACTTAAATTAGAAATTATGAGATAAAACAAGCATTAAACAAAGATTTAGCGCCGAGAAACAAACCGTAACGTGGCCTTAACAAAGTCTCCAAAGTTATCGGACAACAAGCGTTACGAACTATGCAACAACTGCGAAAAGCGCAACGACGGCTTGCCACCGTTCCTTCGCTTGCGGAAGCGCAGCGTAAGCCCCGCACTATGTATGGTTTATAACTAGAGATGAGCAAGGTAGGGGAATTTTGCAGCGATTAGACAGACTCATATTTTGTCGACTCTTGAGAAAAGGTAACACGAGCCCCCTCTCATGGGACGAATAAACACGAGTCTGTCTAGTCCCTGCAAAAAAGTAATAGTTTCCCCTATATGGGTCACCTCTATAACTCTTCCCCTTCTATGAGAAGGTAGTAACAAGGAACGTACATACTAGGCGCATAGCGTATAGTATTCGCATACCGATGCAGCGTTTGCCCACTAGCGCCCTCACCATATAGAAGAATTACAACGCTGCCGTAAACAAACCGAAGTATCATTGTACATTTGTGATTTGTATTTTTGTTCATTTCATTTCATTAAAACGCTAATAAGTGTTTTCACTCACAATCAGTAACAAGTAATAATAATAGGAAACAAAACAAAAAACCAACAATTAGAGTAGACGCTCAAATAATTGGCGGTTTTCATAATTACGTACGCTTTTCAATATTCTACAGTATACATCGAAGTTTCATTGTTCTATCGGACATCAGCTTTATAAATATTATTTTTAACAACTCCCCATACAAGTAGGTCAGAAAACCTAAATCAGGAGATCTCGCCGGCCATACAACAACTCCACTATTTCCAATCCTATTTAACATTTCTTCATACAATAATTAGTCCTATCAGATGATTCCCCAAAACTGAACAGTAATGCTCCGTTTTTCTGTTAAAGATTCCAGAATTGTTTAAAAAATATTCGTCATCGTTTAATCGTCTTCATAAATCTTGCTACAAGCAAAAAGCCTGGTAGAAAGTAAAAATATAATTTTGCAGATCAAGTAGGTACGACAATAAACAAATCTATGGATATATTTATTTCGTACTTCGCGAATGACAAGACTATCCAACTCATTTCGTACCAAATTCTATTTTTCAATTCTGTGGTCATCAATACAAATTCTCGGTTTTAAATACCTGCTTAAGAAAGAATCAAAAGGCGTAAGATCTGAGGACCTACAGAGCCCCGCACCTTTGATGTGCGATCAAAAACCGACTGGTGTTGGCCATAGCAAGGCAAATCCACACTCTACACAACTTAAAGCATAAGTCCAAAAGTGATTTTTATACGTCAGATTTTCAGATGTTTAGTAAATTAAAGATAAAATTGAACTTACATAATAAATCCTGTAAAGGGTGGTTTGTTTACGTACCTGAAACAAAAAAAAAACATTCTAAAATTTTGTTTTACTTACAGGTTTCTTGATTCTCATTCGGGATAAATTATTTTGTAGGTGGTTGGTAAACAGACTTCAGGGATCAGGTGCAGGAAAAAGTACGTGCGAACATTTTTATATGCTTTATACTCGATAGTACAACTGAATTTCCTAATCAAAAACTACACAACCTCGTGAATCAATTCACCTAATACACAAATATACAGGTACATATTTCATTCATTTTAGTAGTCAAATAAATTTGAAATAAGTAAAATTTAAATTTTTAACAGACAATACCTCTGAAAAGCCACTGAAAAACTATACCCAACAACTGCCATTACATAATCGTAACTATAGCTCAGAAGGAATTAATTTGTTGTACAGTGCAATCAATTAATAATGATAGTAAAAGGGCGTAGTATGGCAAACAACACAAAAGTATCGGCACACGCCGCACCACACGAGTTTAATTGATTAATTGGGGACAGCTGTTTCAAGTTGTTGAAGACCGAATGATATGAGAAAAGACTGCCTGGACATAAATCATACGATCAAAGATCAATACAATAAAAAATCACACTCATAGGCAATTCTATAAAATAGCGAGCCTTTTTATTCCACAAACCGATACGGCTGTTGAAAGATTCATCCGCCATGCGTACATATCGCCACTCCATTTCCAATTTCTGAATATTTTAGACGGAACTGTAACTTCAAAGCATACCAATTTTTAACAAATAGCTCATGAAATTAATACATTGCAAATGACAAATATTTCTAAGGAAAACAAGACTAATTGCATTACTCATTGATCTAGAGTGAATTTATTTTTGGACAATTATTTCCCTGAAGGAGAGAATGCGGTATCTCTTTAAATAAATTTCGTTGAAATACTCTACAAACGCGTACATGTTGGTACTGTATCTTTCCAAATTGCATGCTTCTGAACATTACTCGTATCATTTATTGATCTAATGCAGACAAACTTCCGCAGTTTTATATCTTAGATTTCCGTCGAGTGAAGGAAACTTTCGAAAGAATATTAAGCCGCGATGTCGTGATGTTCCCCGTCTAACAACATTATTATTCCAGTAAACGCTTGTAAAATTCTTCCTGCAACATCAATCACTATGTTTACTACACAATGGATGCAATACATTGTATACGAAGTTACAAAATAGTATTAATCACTCGCGCATGTACGTAGGTATCTAGCGTACGTACGCAATATATAGCATCAAAAATAAATCTTAATATCATCGAAGATAATGATAGGCTAGTAGTTAATACGCGGTTACTTAAAGTTACAAACAAACAAATTGGTGATATCCTCCGTCAAAGGGAAAGTCGGTAAATTGCCTAGTACTAACGGAAATCTCGTTATTCTGGCCGTTATAAGCACCTGGAACATAAACATTGATATAAATATACATCAGTCATTTAAATCCAAGCAGTTAATTGCAGGCGTACAATAATCGAGTAATTTGATCTAGGAATTTACGTATTTCCTAGACGAGTGTGGGGACGTATCAATAATTTCGCAGTACTAAGAAGTAACATTAATTCAATTAACTTTCGTTTGATAACTACTTCAGGTTGTTCATGGATAAAGCAATAATTGCTTATTTTTTTTAATTAAAATTTATCGACATACCATAGTTAAACATTTAAAATTTTTAGGGTTTCTACGGAACTGCGCCATCTTCTTATCAATAGATTTGAAATAATTATCTAGAAGATATATATATGCATATATGTATATAATCAATAAAGCCGTTTTAGCCGTAAGGTGTAAGGGTGCTTCACTGCTGTTCACTGATACACAAATCTTGCCCAGTTTTTCTTGTCCCTCGCCAACATTTTTCCACTGCCCCATTTCACTTCCCTCTCCTCCAAACATTTCGCCACCACGTCGTCCCACTTCTTTCTTGGTCTCCCTCTTATCCTCTTCTTTTGCGATCCTGTTTGCCATATTTGTTTTGCTTGTCTCTGTTGTCTCCCATTCTGATCAAATGCCCGAACCATTTTAAATTTTGTTTTTCTATACTCTTTAGGATCAGTTCCGCTCTTAATTCCGCCATCACCACCTCATTTCGTATTCTATCTCTCCTTGTAATGCCTTTTATTGCTCTTAGAAATCTCATCTCTACCGCTTGTATTTTGCTTTTTTGTTGATTTGTAAGTATCCAGCTCTCACTTCCGTATATTAATATCGGCTTAAAGATGGTTTTATACACAATAATCTTTGTTCTTATTGTTACCTCTTTCTTCCTTACAAATGCTTTGTTCAAAGCGTAGTCGAGTTGCCTTCTCTATTCTTTCATTTATTTCTGCCTCATTCTTGCCATCTTTGTGTATATTTACCCCAAGATATTTAGACGTGTTTACCTGTTCCACTTTTTTGTTGTTTAGTGTTAGCGAAAAATGTTTATCTTCTTTTCCAGGGGGGGATTCTCTCCTCTGACCATATTCCATTAAAAAGCTTTGTTATCAATTCAATGCTTCTTTCTCCCATGTTTTTAAACATTTCTGGTGTTATATTGTCATGGCCTGCCGCCTTTCCCATCTTTAGGTTTAATATTGTTTCCTGTACTTCCTCTATCTTTATTTCCGATTCTTGTTCTTTTTCCCTTTCGATATTTGTCTGTTTTTCCTCTTCTTGCACTTACATTGTTTGATTTGCATTAAGGATTTAGAATTAATAAATAAATTAATAAATTTGCTTTTAAGGTATTTACACGATAAGCACGCTTCTATTTTATTACTTTTACTTGATTAAAAGTAATTTATCTATTTTCAAAATTGTTTTAACTGCTAGTGTCGACCATACCTGTTTACAACTAAAATATCTTCCGACGTAAAAATGTAAGGCTCGTCCGAACAAAAAAAAAAACAGAATGAAATTAAAAAATCTACCTACACTGCTTGACAAATCTAGGAGAATAATTCTTCGCCTCGCCGCTTTTCCTAAACTCCATTTGTTACATGCACATGTTTTATCCAACAGTATTATTGCGTATGGTATCATACTTTCCTTTGCAATATCGACATTAAAGTTCGCTTAGTGTCTTTTGATCGGCGGCATTTAGAAACAAAATTGGAACAAATATTGCTTTTCCCGACACAACTGGATACGTAAATAGCAAGCTCAGTCCTTATAAGGCAGAAGCAACAGCATGTCGTCGAAAACATAATCATGTCAGGAGAAAGAGAAAATGATCATAATACGTGTGATTATTAGATGAAATGCATATAGGTAAAATAAGGAGGCCGCAATTACGAAAATGTTACAACGGCAGCTGATGCATCGCTACTGTTTTGTTCCGACCGGATTAATAGAAGGAGGACAGAATAATAGAGGTAATGCAATTTCATCTTGTGAGGATTTAATTTGTTTACGTCTACGTCAAGACCTATCTACATGTACATTGTGCACGAACATAATGTGCGACAAATTGGAAACGAAACGGACACGATGGATTTAGGTTACTAAGTTTGATTGATGGTTATGATGCGTTATGGATGATTATTATGGTTGTCAATTAATTGTATGCATGTTTCCATTTGGTGTAGGCATACATAACTCACTTCCAGCTCTGAACGGAATTAGTAACGTAGCCGGCATAACGTTCTTGAAAGAAGTTGTGACAGAATATGTAACTAGAAGTATTTCTTCTTTTTACATCTATTTATTGGTATAAGTGCATATTAGCCTTTAAAATAGCTTTGAAATTACTGGTTTTTATACCAAAAGTATCTAGAAGCGGCAAATTTTCGCAATTTAGCGGCGATAAATAGGATGAGGCTACTACTATTTTGTTCCAAGTCAAGACATTCCATGTTATGCAAAGTGCTCCATTTTGAAGAAAAGAAAAGAAAAACTTTGGACGTCTCGGTCCAATAATATCGCGTCAAAACAAGAAAAATTCCTCCGGAAAAATCACACCAATTCATCAACTTAGCTTAGCCCCTTGGATGCGTCCAAGCTGTTCATTTTGGTGCAAGTAGGTGTACATTATATTACACAAAAGCATCGAATGCAGCTCTTGGGGATCCATACTAAAACCAAAAATGTGGTGCTCAAAAGATGACGAGAAACTGAAAGACGTTGAGAGGAAGGACGCCAAAGACCAGCAAAAAGGTTTTCTCTTTTTAGTGAATTTTTGCTGTCGCTCGACGTATATATGTCCTAAACCCATTTCTGTGCAACTCCACACCTTTACTGACCTCTTCCGTCAATTCCATCGCTTTAGCTTTGTTCTCTATCCGGTCCGTTACATTACCCCACTACATCGGCCGACAATGTAATTTTAGAATTCGCCGAGTAGACTCATCCTTTTAGTGTATTCCAGGAGTTCGCTCAGCGAAGTTCTCGTCAGCCTCTTAGGCGATATAAGAGCCCCTCCAAACAGAGGAAGTCTGATTCCGCAGACAGCAGAGCAGTGGTAGAAAACGCGCACTGTTTTCTCCTCTTCCAAATACCGACAGCACTTCTCTTGAGCCCCATTCTCTGTAGGTATTTCCTTAATCGAGGGTTGCCGCTAAGGATTGTGGTTAGAGCGCTGATAGACTTGTTAAGCGTCGTGGTTATGCTTCTGCTGGAGAACATAAATGGCCTCGTATGAGGGGACCTGTGGAGTTACGCAAGGTTCGAATTGCGTCTTGTACGGCCCAGTGGATTATTAGCATTTTGGTAGGTAAAGGAGGTGCCAACTAGAGGTTGTTCCTTCCTTCCTGGAAAAATCATCGGCCGCACAATATTGCAACAAACGTTTTCAATTTGGTTCATTGAAAAGATGTACTACTATTGGAAGTGGACATCAAATTATTCCAGCAACTTGAAGCCAACCACATATTTCGTACTTTTCAGTTCATTTCCATATTTTCACCATGTTGTAATCATCATCGTGTTATCCGAAGAATGTGGCTGGGTTTTTCATTCTAAATGGCTGAATAGGAAAACGGTACTGGGAAAATAATATTTTGCAACAGTACACATATTCTAGGAATGGGAACAATTCATTATCAGTATTCACATGGGTAAATATCGAGCTGTTCACAAGAAATATGGTTATCAAAAGTGATCCAATTATTGCACTTATAATGTAATTAAATAAGATTAGCTTCAGGAATGATTTCTGTCACCATTAATCTTCAAGTCCGGTCTACTGCTATTATGGCATAAAAAAGTCCACTAATTATACAAAATGTATGCCGTTACTGTCAGCAGCATTGCATTTTATTTGTTTATATTTACTTCTTTGGTTTGATAAAATGGTGTTCTTAAATGCAAATTTTAATTTAATCATTCTTGTTAACTAAGCATTAATTTTATACCTTCATAAGTATTTACATCAAGATAAAAAAAAGATAAAGTGCTGATTGAACGGTAACTGCAGAGTCTTTTGTTTCTTGTTCTGTGATGTCTTCGACTATGGCTATAAAATGCTGCTATTAATATATCGTACTTTAAATACGTCGATAACAAGTAATAAGCGTTGAGAATCAGTTAAACAGCGCTCGATAATTGCAAAATGTAATTGAAAACTGCCCGATGAGTGCTAGAGACAGGCTTTTACGCAGCTCATAGAAGCGCTTTATTTATGCAAACCGGATCAGGAGAAACATCGACGTTACACAAGCACTGCAACGCGGTCGTTTAAATCGGAAGATTTTACATAAAACTTTACATAACTAATCGACGACATGCTACCAATTATAATTTATTAATGAAAATCCGGTTGTTCGAAGCTTGAAGAGAGATAAGCTGAATTATCTAGCAGTGAATCTATACGAGTGGCAGTTTAATTAGGATTGAGTGCAATTAACAGGAATCGATAATTGCGGTGAATTAATTTGACGAACTGACAAGCTAGCACTGATTAAAGAATTTTCTACGAAAGTTACATTGTGCAATTGATATTTCGCCTTCTATTACAATTACTGTATGCAGGTTGATCCATTTTCGTCTCTCAACTCTATTAAAAAGTTTTTGGATTTAACTAGTAAACTTAATAATATAGATAGTGACAACATTATCTCTCTAGATGTGTCTAACTTGTTCACGAATGTATCAGAACATGAAGTGATCTGAAAATTGCAATGAATTAATAGACTTACTAAAAATATGTTTGGAACAAAATTTTCTTTCTTTCCAATAACCAACTGTATGCCTTGCCACGTAGTTTAGTGATGGGTTCAGTTATTTCCTCAATTCTTGTAGACTTAGTTATGCAACACTTTGCAACAACTTATATTATAAATCATAGTCCTTTTTGTAAATATATGAATCCTTATGCCAGATACGTGATTGATATTTTTATCATTTGGAGCAGGAGCTACCCTAAACTCGATGATTTCCTGTTTTATATCAATTTTTTACGCAATTCAATAAAATTTACTGGCTCACAATCAAAAACCTTCTTCTTTTACAGCTTTTCATATAAATTACTCAATTTAACACTTTCTACGGATGCTTTTAGTATGGCATTAGGTATCATCAAGTAGATAATATATGAATGATGAATCACTGTGATCCTAAAGTTATTGATACTTCTTGATAAAATACAGAGAAGGAAGTCGGATAGACCAACTTAATTGGATGGAACAGCCTTGCTGGTTGACAGTGATAAACATTACATTTCCCCTTTCCTTACAAAGCGGCTAACCTCTTACGACCTCATTTTTGTGTTTCATTTAGATCTTCACACCCGCTTTGTAATGCAACATTAAGGATTTTTATGTTGTTGTAGATTTCTGTGGTCGTTGCTTTCTTTTAAAGAATTTAGGTTTTATGCTGTGCGCACTATTTAGGATTTTTTGCGACACAATATGCAGCAGCTCGGAAGAAGCTCTATGCAAATGAGAGCGAAACCTCGGCAAACTCATTATTACAAGCTGGATTAAATTATAAAAACAAATAGGGATGTTGTTGATGACAAGAAGAAGAAAGGGGTTTACAAACTTACGTCCGATGAAACGCAATAATGTTGGTAGGACGTATCGTGATCTTGATACACAAATTAAAGAACATTTACAATGACTATAATCTTAATTCGTCAGGCTTCACGCACTTCACTAATCACTTAAAAGATATGAATCATCAATTTAATGTCAAACACAATTTTGCTAATTTGCACACAGCAAATAAAGGTAAATAACATCCTAAACAACCGAGAGTCTGTGGGAAATTTACGCCATCATTTGTCAAGTAGAAAGCTATTTCTGAATGCGCAGATAAATTTTGATCAATTAACTGTAACCTTTGAAGTTTCAGTGGATCCTATATTTTTCTTTAGGGGTGCATAAGGAGGAAAAAAATTAAACTTTGTTCCGCCACATTCATTGTATTACCAGTTTTCCCCTTACACATATGAATTTATAAATTTTACATTTTAGAACAAATTTTAACAATTCGAAAATTTTCATCTGTTTTGTAAGCTTTAACTTTTCTGATATTTTTTTTTATATATAAATTAGTTAAAAAGGAAAACAAAATCGCCTTAAATTTGTTAATGTGACTTAAGTGTTCACTCAGTTATCATTTGTATAGTGTTTTACAATTTTCCATTTTTACAAGACACAATTATTACAATTTTTCCAGTCATGATTAAAACAAACATTTCTTTGCTATAATTACTTAGATACACACAAAAATTTATCTAAGAATAATTAATTGCAAATATTAATAATAAATTGAGGTTGAGGATCTTTGCTCGAAACCGGTAGCTTATTTCCAATAAAGACTTTAGACCTAAAGATTAGGACCAATTGTTATTCCTTTTTACTAAATTATGAATCAGTCATAATATTCTTATTTGTAAAAATAGCATAATGCACTTCATATAGTGATGTAACTGAAAGAATGGCTTTATACTGTTCTACGACATTTAACACCTACAACAACTACATAACAATAATATTTCCTGACAAACAAAACGATTATTTGACGAACGATATTAAATTTACAGCAATTACAATTGAGATACGACTGAAATTATTCTTGAAAAAGGAAAATATTACATTAAATTGGAAAATATAGTATGTGCTATTCACCCGTTCCACTAGGACCGTCGTTGGTTGTGAGTTCAGCCAACGATGATAATTTTCATAACACCACCCCTACCTACATAGTAAGGAACAAAAGTAATTGGAGCCACTGAAGCAGAGCTCTTCACCGCCGGAGAAAGTTTGGTGTTCAACGAGTGGACATATTGAACTGAAAAAATAGAACAAAGGGCTCGTTCCACTAGACTCCTAAACCTGCATATTTTTGTCCGTCACGTCTCTCTCTTTCCATTAGTTTCTGAAACCCCCTATTTAACATTGAAAACACTTCACCCTGTATATAGGTTGGGACACGATAACTAAACAAGTTCGTGCGATTTTTGGTGGTATTATAAATATTTATTAAGAAACAATAATACGCTACTACTACTATTCATCAATGACCTTTTGCCAACGTGATATCATCTTTTTGTACGCCAGTATTGTAGAATTCTATGGATTTTGAGTCAGAAATTTGACTGCATTTATGACATCAACTCCAGTATGGAGATGTTTATGCCTTATACAGTAGTCAAGAGACAAAAAGGGTGACGATCATTTGGCGAAATGTGAGGAGTATGTGGTAAAGTTTCCCGTGTTACTCTTGTGATATGACGTCTGGCGCTGTCCGACAAGAACGTGACCTTCTTTCCATTGATCGACGATGGCTGTTTCCTGATGAGTGTCGCTGGAGCATAATACAGGTTAGGAATAATGGTTGGACCCGTTTACAAAAACACATAATGGACAGTTTCGGCTACTACCTACCAAACACACAATAAAGCGTTTTTGTGGTGCAAGTAAACCTTAGGAGTGAGCAATATTAGATCAGTTGGCGACAACCGATGATACGAATGCTTTAGAATTTTTTGTCGCATGTTAACAACCGATCAAGAAAAGATTCATTATCGTTACGTAAATTGTTTGCCGAACAAATGGTAACTTGTCGTACTGAATTTACCTCCGCAACCTATTGAATGTCCTCGTTATTAATGATCTTCGGCCTGCCAGAGCTTATCGATCAAATTTAAATCTTCTGAAGAAAATTTTTTGAACCAATTCTGTGCTGTTCGAACACTTACAGCACCTCTGAATGTGGCACATATTTCTCGCAGCTTTGTTGTCGAGTGTGTACTCGTATCGATCAACAACTTAAAAAATACTCATGGCTGTTTGATTTATGTATACAAAAATCGCACGAACATGCTCACCTGAAATATATAGTGACACCCTAACATATTTAACATTACATAATTTGTCGCCTTTTCCTAGCCAACTATGCCCATGAAGGAAAGAGATTACTTATATATCGTAATGTACCTCAAGTTAAAGAAGGTATAACACATGTGGTATCGTTCGATTGCGCTTCCAAAAACTATATAAAGTAGAAAATTGATGTCACTTCCGGACACGTAACTGAACTGCCGATAACGCCAAAAGTTCACAAGAAATAGAAATCGACCAATTTTTTTTTGTGAGAACTTCAAATGTTAGTATGGGGGAGGGGGTGGGGGCATCTCACTAAATATTTCGACTTAACAGAAGCAGAGGAGCATAAGTAGTTATACGTGCGTTTTATGAAAATGACGCAGGATGGAAATACAGTACCACACACAGGGTATGATTGCTTATGTTGTATAACAATCACGCGAAACGTTTATGCCTAGAATGAGTTATGTTTAATAGGGGAGACTTCTAATGAAAACTGATAAGGCCGTTGTAGCATAAACCTATGTAGAAAGCATTCATATAGGAATAAGACTTTATACGACCGCGTAAATTACATGTCTTTTACGTTTATTATTATGTGAAAATACGCTATAACTTTCTGTCATTTACATGCAAAAAACGTACGTATTATATCTAAAATTAATTACCGTTATTACCATATGTGTAACTAATGAAAGTGAACACTGTTAATATTATATCCAATCTCTATTATTATCGTGCTAAACGAGAGAAAACGCATATTAGTCTTCACTAATACTATTAATTAACATTAATTAGAATATCTAATAATCTGTAATTATCTCAAAATTACAATACCAAGTTATTAGTAATGATACAAACAATTGCAATCTCATGATTATATCGGCGTGGGCTTAAATATCAAGCGGGTTGGAATTTATGGCCTCCGTATACCTTCCAACTCCGCGGCGAAGGTACTTTTACCTCGTATTTACATGTAATATTCATTGCTGAACGGAGTTATTAATATAAAATTTCTATTATTAGAATTAAGGATGGACGGTCGTGTAACACAACAATGCGCTAAGTTACTTCTACCGGTATGTACTTACAAGAGTCACGACATGAAAGTTATAAAATTTCGGATCCGCCGACAAGCGCTCTTACTTACTTGGGGTTATACAACAATCAAAAGTTAACAAAAAAGCGTACTTATTTATTTCGCCGGATAACTACAGAGAAACTCAGTGATATGCGGCTGTACAGGTAAGCTATAAAATAAAGTAATATTAACGTCGTGTAATTGCAGATTAATGACTTGGGTACGTATTATTTCGTCACGATTCACTTATAAGAAGCTCAAATTTAATTTCAGAACTTATATTTAAATGCAGATGTAGTCGAAGATTGAAGGTTATTGATTGTAATTGCTAGAAATCACAAGATTCAATCTAATTTAGTTTAGCGTGGTTGATGATATTAAAAAGGATTGTTTTCACTTGAGCCACATAAAACAAAGGTTAATTCCAAGAGCTTGTTGAGTTTGTTAATTTAATGCATAATTATGCTGACGGAATGTAAACTCCCCGAAGTAGATATAAGGACCTACCACTCTTGTGATAGTAACCTTAACCTCTAATAATTTTAAGACTATAAATACATAACATAATAAAGATTCTAAATTACAACCAACATCATGGTGATGTGAATCGTGAAAATTTCTAGTAGGTAATGGATAAAGCTAGTTACCATCCGCAATTATGTACCGAGAGCTTCATCGAGAACATTTGAAATTCATTGATTTACCAGAACTAATATTGACTACGACGGTACTGCGTTAAAAATACAGCTACCACATCTCAAACCGCAAGCAATACATGAAGCTGAGGAATTAGCAAATGTGTGATCATACCGTTCTCCGCCTTTCCTCATATTTAATTCGATTGAATTGATATGCGGTACAGTGAAAACATGCTACGCCAATCTTATTGGTAAATATGGCAGGCCGGAGGAAGAATACTTACAACTACGGAAAGAAGCTCTGAACCGAATTAGTTCGAAAGTTTGGTGTAGCAGTGTAAGAAGTGTAAGAACATAATGAAATTCAAAAGAAGCGGGACAGAGAAATTGGTTTTGACAAAAAAGAAGTCTCTGATTAATAATTACAGCAAATACCTTAAGCGATAAAGATTCTGATAATGTGTTGTATGCATTTACTGTTTTTTGTTGTTATTTTTTCGCTCCTAGTATTGTTAATGTATTTACATCATGTTTTTGAAAGAGCAGAAGTTCCCAAATTGATAATTTCTGTGAATGCCTTTGGAGATAATGATTCCAACAATGATTAGGATTAAGTGTATTACATATACTTGCGGTTTTTTGTTGTTTCCACTCCTAGTATTATTAATGTGCATTGTTTTCAGAAGAGAAGAATTTTCCAAATTAATAATGGCTGTGTATACTTAAAACAATAATGATCTGGATTAAATTATTGTATACACTTGTTGGTTTTTGTTGTGCTTCCATTAATTAAATTAAAGGCCTGTTTATTCACTGAATATCAATAATAATATTGCTTAACAGTTATATAACCTAATAGTTTGTTTCCATTTTGACAAACAGGAAGTTGGCAACTTTGTCGCGACGTCATAGCGTCGTACAATGACGTACCTCGTCTGCTATCATAAATGACGTATATCTATCAGTTTTAATAGCGCGTTTCAAGGTGTTGACCTAAGGTTATGTGTAGTAAATGTGGAGTATATTTAAACTAAAACATTAAGCGGAAGCGAATTTTGTAAAATAAAAGATCAGACGATTAGATATGACAATATGTTCGAATAGACAAGTTCTTTTTAGATTTCTTGTTTTTTCTCGTTTTTTCTTAATTTGCGACAAGGTATAAGACAAGGATAAAATATAGTTGTAGTATGTCTCAATAAAAATATATTGTTAAAAGTCAAATTTATTTCTTTTTCTCCGCCTGGTGAGTATTAAAATTAACAGTAGTGCGGGTTGAAACCAACACTTACTTGGAAAAATTTGGCATCTGCGAGAAATACTTTTTACCAGTTTTTACTAGCGAAAATGCTTTCGCGAGTGTGGGCCTATACGTACCACTTTTGAGTGTTAACTTTGACACTCAATTTTTTACTGTGCAGTAAAGCAAATACCATACTGCTGGTTCAGTAGCGTTCATACATCTGCCCGAGATGTAAAAAGATTTTGCTACTAAGGTGGGAACTCCGGCAATCCGAAAATGTAGATGTCGATGAAGGTTTAAAAACTGAAGGAGCACCTTAGCAAAGGAATCGTCGCCTCCAAAACAAAAATCTTACTATCTTGGTAAGAAGAATATTATATTTGTTTTAGTTTCCCAGACATTTAAAAAAAAAACTAATTAAAGTTAAATTTTTCTGGTCCTCGGTGTTCCATTTTAAGTACTGTTAATTGAGGCTAGAAAAATAGGAACTTTATTGCATATACTTGCCCCTAGGTACCGAATGTGTAAGTTTATAATCTGTGAGATTAGTCAATTGTGGTGAAATTCATGCCTTTCTCGCTTATGATAATTACGGAACTCACAGTTAGTTGCGTCTAAATTTCAATTTTGATAGATATTGCTTCCTACACTCCAAATAAATAACGATGGTAATATCAAAATTTTCAGCTTTTTAAAAGATGTCTTGCAGGAGACTAGAACAAACATTGCTAGATTTTCGTAGACTACGAAATAGATACGATGCCTGAGTTTGTTTACGAGCTCAATACAGTGTTGTTCCCAGTTAAGGTTTCTCTGTAGATTAACACCATGAAATTTAAAACTCGGCTTGTTTCGTCTACGTGAAGGCAGTATTGCAAACAATACTGTCTCTAAACCAATATGAATCACAAATTACGGACAAGATCAAGTACACGTAATATACAATGATTTTCAAGATGCCCTCAAAATTGATCTTCAGAGCTTCCTACAATACCAAGTCACCATTCTCGTATTGGGGAGCAATTAACTACACTTCACTATTTACGGCGAGAGGGTGATAGTGGCAAAGACGAGGGACACTTTACAAATATTAAAAACGATATGACAAACTTCAAAAAGGATTGGAGTGTACAAGGTACAAGGTTAAATGCACGTTGCCTAAAATAGACCAAGTTAAGACAATTACCGTAAGATATCGTTCAAGATGTGTAGTTTATGATCTTTGGGTATTTCATTTTATTTCTTTCTACGCATAGGTACCCCATGGGAAATAGCATGGTAGAAGCTTCTCGTGTTAATGGTTTCTCCACTTCAAGTTTCTGGATAATTTCTAGCACTCCCGTGGTTTACATCCTGTATTACAAGATTTAACAAATAAGACGTTAGAATTTTTAATCATCTGCATTTTTTTGCGTTTTAATATTTTCCAAAAGTGTACTATGCGACACTTCTGAAGATTTTATTTTATTACTATCAGTTGACATGCGCGCACTTTAAATGAGTTACAACTGTGTAAAAGTTTTCGCTGTATTTATTCTAGTAACTCAAATAAACTATCTAAATTCCGATAATACGAGGGAGTAAATTATTCCGCCATTGTATTACTAACTAGCGAACTTCTTAAAACAAGTTAAATCTTGTAGAACATGCTGTAAACACGAGATCAAGTTTTTACCATGATAATTCCTATGGGGCGCCTATAAAAATGCACTGTATACGAGTTTTAGAAGAAATGGGAAGTAGATCAAAATAAAGAAAGCAGTTTCCTATTTTATTCCTTTTCAGTAAGAGGCAAAAGTAGTTGGAGCCACTGAAGCAGAGCTCTTCACCGCCGGAGAAAGTTTGGTGTTGAACGAGTGGACATATTGAACTTAAAAAATAAACCAAAGGGCTCGTTCCAACAGGCTCCTAAAACTGTATATTTTTCTCCGTTTTATTATCTCTTTCTCTATTTCCATTAGTTTCTGAAATCTCCCTACTTAACATTGGAAACACTTCACCCTGTATATAGGTTGGGACACGGTAATCAAGTAAGTTCGTGCGATTTTTGGTAGTATTATAAATATTTATTAAAAAGTTTTAGAAGTTTTAGAAGAAATGGGAAGTAGATCAAAATAAAGAAAGCACTTTCCTATTTTGTTCTTTTTTCATTTAATAGTAGTTTCGTATTTTACCATCATTGTTATGTATTTCGTCACGTATTAAAAGAAATAATAAATTTCTAGTTGATAATGGTACGATATCAACTACAAGTAGCAAACAAATAATTTAAATAATATTTTTGAAA
>LR736860.1:10473012-10537416 GCA_902654985.2 Oryctes borbonicus | reverse complement strand
CACTTACATAATGAATCCTCAGGATAGGTTCTGATAATTACATACCTGGAACAAAAAAGTAAAATTTAAAATCTCATCCTATCACATATAATAACTTTCTTAGAATCTCTTACCGGTTATACCCTATTTCAAGTAAATTTGAAACGGAAATGCGCGAATACACGTTTGCCATTCTCTCAATTTCCATAATAAATAAAACGGTTTTCCATTTACACTACGCGTAAAACGTCGAGTGTTGTTTTGACAACCTGCAGTTAATAGTAGCTAGGATACTTAATTGGTGATGACAGCTTTATTAATGCCGAATCGATCTGGTACATAAATCAATTAGAGCACAGCTTAAAATACGAGCCTTGCAGCGGCAGCGCAGCACTCATTGTTTTGCTTCAAACGTGCTTGTTTTGCACGGAGCGCGGCAACAATTTTGAAGTGAAAGAAATAAATACGAAATGCAGATAACATCGTGCTGAAGAGTATTGCGTCTGGTAAAGTCGTATATCTCGTAGTGGAGGGAAAAAGTTCTACCTTGCAATTATAGGTATATTTATAAATCAGTTTGCACATTTGTCCAACGAGGTTTCTGCACACTCCCTCATTCTAGAAAATAACACCTATCAGGAAGTAATAATATGATACATTAGCGTACGTTAAGCAACTGGAAAAATGGACACCGTTAGATATAGTTAATCAGCACACAAAGCTTTTTGTCATGAAATAGATACATTGTACAAATAAAAAAGAAAAGCTAAGGAATCATTGGTACTACATATTTACAGTGGGCGGTGCGGCGGGATCGGATCCGCTGTTGCATATAGATATATTGTTGTTAGGAGACTCTTGGTTTAATAACATTGATTGCTCAAGATTTCTTTTTAATTAATAAAATGTGACCTAACTGTGGGATCTATTTATTTTTTGCAAATTGGAAATAATAATAAATATAATAAATATTTAGAGTATGCGAGATACAGCTTTATTTTATTGACATTTCAAGTTACATTTTCTTTTACATTTTTCAATCTCTTGAAATTTCTATCACAATTCTTAACCGACAGCTATATTTTTGAATAAAGTTTTAAAATTGAAATTTATAAATTGTTTTTCTTAGATTTCTGTTTATTTTAGCCGAATATTGAATTTTCTGTAACTATACATTAACGTTCTTCTAAAATTGTTGAACCTACACCCGATCTTGAACCTGCACCCGATCTATAACCAAATCCTTCCCGCTGAAATTCCTATTCCGTGGATGGCAATTTTGATGTCATATGTTCCAGTTCACTATTTCAATTCAATCAAATACATCCTTGTCAGGTACATTAAAAATAGCATGGTTACCATGAAAACGGTGCAAATTTTAATTACTGTATGTATGCCTAATTTTGATATCAAGAAGTATAATCGTGGTTTCCGTTAGTAATTTTAGTTTCTCACATAATAAGTTATTTACTGGACTCTTACCCCATAAGAAATGTAACCATACGTCCAGGAAAACATTCGTTGAAATTTTATGCAATTAACTGGCATTCTGCCGGTTTATCCGAATCATGTTGTTGCCTCCTCGGGTTAAATATAAATCTGATATAGCTCTTCTGGTAGTTACTTTGTCTAAACATGAACCATAGGCATTGTCACAGAAGCTAAAATATGAGCGGACCAACCTTCTAGTTCTGAATAAAAACGTAGGCTTCCACGACCAGAGTCAGTTGAAATTAAACGTGTTCCGGGTTTGAACCGTGTCATGTCGTGTGTTATGTCGGCATAAAAGCGTGCTGCTCCCCGCGTTCTTCAAAGTTGGTTTTCGCCTCTGGCATGATTCACATGCTGAGTAACCGTGCTAACTGTTGCCATCACTCTCCTGAAGAAGACCCACAGGATTGTGGGCGAAACGTCGAGTTTTATTCTAGTTCTGAGTTAAGTAATCCCAGTATCGAGAAGCAGACCAAGTACACAGTACACAGTTCTCCAAAATAAAGTCGCGAAGAACACACAGAACACCATACCTTCTTCCAAGTAACAGCATCGCAGTCTTCCCAACATTAATATTCAGGAAATGTTTTCGAGAACTGGACTAGATTATTTAAATCCTCATTTAAAAAGTCATTAGCTAATGCGAGGTTATTAATGTTAAACGAATAATAAATCTAAGCATCGTCAGCGAAAAGATTGTAAGAACAATACTTTAGGGCAGTATGTAGATAACTGGTGTAAGATGTGAAAAGAATTGATCCAAGCATAAATTTCTGAAGAACTCCGCACAGAACAGACAAAATAGAAGAAGCTGCACCATTCACACGAACTGCTAACCCCTCCCATAGAAATAGTCGGCGATCAGATAGAATTATCAGTAAAGCCAATGGAAGAAGACAGAATTGAAGCAAGTTATTTGTGATTGAATCGAGCTGTTAAGCTTCTTCAAATTTTTGAGCATTTACAGATCTATTGGAAGCTAATCTTTGCAGTATATATATCATCGAATGACTCCTTCATCAACACCTGTGATATCTATTGTACAAGACGGATTTGAGAAAAACCTCCTGGCTGTGTTCCATCATCTATTTCCTACACCTTATTAATGTTGCTGCTACGAAAACATTATAAAAATATAGTTAGCAAAGTGCCTAGTTATCCCTATGAATAGGCAGTTCTAGTCCGGTTATGAGTTAATTTGCTTTGATCAATTATAGCAATAATAATAATTTATAATAACAATATTTTGTAGGTAAACAGGATATTATTTTATGACAAATAAACAAACCTATTTGATGTAAAAATAAAAACGTAGGCTTCCACGGCCAGAGTCAGTTGAAACTAAACGTGTTCCGGGTTTGAACCGTGTCATGTCGTAGGTTAAAATAAAACTCGACGTTTCGCTCACAATCGTATGGGGCTTCTTCTTCTGGTTTTCGCCTCTGGCATGGTTCACATGCTGAGTTATCGTGATGAACTGCTTCCCGCTCAGTTAGTTTCGCCTCTGGCGTGGTTCACACGTTGAGTTACCGTGCTAACTGTTGCCCTCACTCTCCTGAAGAAGCCTCATACGATTGTGGGCGAAACGTCGAGTTTTATTTTAACCTGGGACATGACACGGTTCAAAACTGGAACACGTTTAGTTTCAACTGACTCTGGCCGTGGAAGCCGGAGGATTTTCACATGTAAATTGTGCATTGAATGCGCAACGATATAAGCCGAAATCCAACCCAAGGGCAAACAGAGCTAACATAGAAAGGTCTACGTGAATTTAAATTTTTCGATAATTTCCAGTTCTTTGTATTTTAAACATTTTCAGATAGCTATACGTTAAAACAATTTATGCTTCGTGATTCTATTTGAGAAATGGATAGGAATAGATGGAAGAGCTTCAATTCATTTGTGTTAGCTCCATCCAAACTTTGCGAATAGAACATAACTAGTAGCGACAATCAACGACCTATAATTTTGAAGCCTATTTACCAACACTCTTATAATGGCATTTACTTTAACAGTAAAAATAACTACTTTTAGGAAAGAAATTTTTGGTCAGAAAAACACCGTTTCGTTCTACTATGCGCCGGCTGTACTCGGTACATGTTCCCTTGTATTTATATTTCTATATGTTTACCTTGTATATTCCTTCTGATGTGTTTCATACTTTGTTTGCGAAATAAATTACTTCTACTACATTTCAATCAAATTCATATTCAAGCATTTATTTATTTTTTTCCAAAGTAAACAACAAGTCATTTGCTAGAGTGTATTTATATGTTGTTTGCTTTAGTCACCATAGCTTTTTAGATGAAAAGCTCAAGATGGCAACAACTACAAGCGTACAACATTGCAATATACATACATACGCATCTCCAATAAAACATTTCCGAAGAGTAACGGTTATTACTACAAATACCAAATATGTAAACCTACTATAAACTCCGTGATCGAGTGATAACAGTATCTCTTTCCACGACATGGAAAATCAAACGGACCGATGTGGAATGTATGTGTATACGTAAATTGTCAATTCCTTTCTCATTAAAAACAGGACATAAAATATGCGCGCAATAAACGTAACTCTAGTCGCGCAGCTATAACACACCTTTTTACTTGTTAATTACAGCAATGCGCACAGCATCGATAAAAAGGACGTGCATCAAACGTTTGGGCTAATAAAGTGCATAAACCATCGTCGTATTGAACCAATAATCGAGCGCTCACTCGGGCTGTGCGACGTTCAGAGACTTTCTTTCTAATCAGTGGCGAATCACGTTTCGCGTAAGCGATCGGAGGAGTAAATTGGAGAATGAATGCTAATATCACCATGTTGGTACTACTTGCCGATTCCGTCCTACCAATGAACGTTACCACACCCGAAGAGATATACGAAGGTGTCCAATAGTATCTTAAAGATTATCATTCATACATTCATTTTTCAAATTAAATGTGAATCGGGGCTCTACAAATTCTTCTTTCTTTATAATGTTTTCTAATCTGCTCAGATCCGTGTTAATAGAATTATTTGCCAGTTTTTTGTAGTACCCCGTACAGTGTAATCTTTTTGAGATCTAGTAAGATGAAAACATTACAGCAATGAAACAGTAACTTTAGTTGGTTTTTGCGCCTTTAAGCTACAATTCAATCTCAAAATTAATATTTATAATTAATCGTTAGATCAAGCTCAGAAGTTTATTGTATATATAATTATATCATAACCCCATACTTCTGCATCCCGAAAAGCTATCAGAAAGCCAATATATTTATATGAAAAAATCGCACATTTATATTGATACCTTGATAAAGTATACAAACATAAAGTCCATTAACTCTCATGCAAAGAAAAATCTTCAAATGGCTCTATTAATTAAATTAATGATTATGATACGTGTCGCTTTTCTATCAACGAAGTGATACTATGCGTACATTTCACGAATATGGAAGATATGTTGAAAGAATGGGTTATTATAAGCACTGTAGTTGTAGTAAGTTGCGGCTGGTTATTGCAGAGAAAAATGCAAAATTAAAATCACCCTAAATAAGGTGGTTGTAAAGATTTAATTCAAGAAATGCGATTAGGTCATCCTAAAATGTTTTCAAATTATACTCGACTAACGACTAATAAGTATTGAAGCTGTATTTCGTCCATTTAACAAATAAAACTGAAGTCCCTAATGACTATACTGAACCGAAACTTTATTAAGTACCTATTCCGGAGAGCTTTCCTGTAAATTGGCATGCTGTAATACAGGGTGTGTTATACTTTTGTGACATTTGGTAGAGATAGGATAACATAATATTGTCGCGAATAAACGCGTCGCTGTTACTTTTACTTTCAGAAAAGACGCTAACTGGACTTCCGCTGGTTTTGTATGGTCTATGTTATTGTTACGTAATTATTCTTCGATCGGTGACCGCTGTTCTCGAGCTGACTGAGCATCTGAGTAATCGCTGTGTAATATTATATTCTTTCGGTTAATTCGAAGGCGTCGGACTTTGATGCTGCAGATCAAACACCGGAAGGAGAGTTAGTAGTAGGGATTAGATTGATTATAAATATAAGTACTTTTGTTAGAAGATAAGACTCCTGGGGAAGTTCTTGAACTTCTTCTTGGACTTGGGGGAGTTCTTCAACTCCAACTTGATTGTTTTTAATAATTTTATATTAAATTAATAAAGGTGTGAAAGTGAAGTCAGGAGCTTCATTGGTTTACAATGGTACCCTAAGCTGGGCACCTAACAGGTAGATGAATGTTTTTTTAAGCGAGTATCTACCCCGAGCTGCCCCTATCACGGTAGTTCGTGACAATATGTTGAAATAATTTCTATAAATCCAAAGTTTTTCCAATAATTTGATGTATTTTTGATATCCCTTTTAATAGCAGATATATAAAGCTTTGTTACATTATTGCGCCGCCCTGTATATATTATTGCTTTTTTTAAGTTTCTTTATAGAAAGTATATAAATAATGCAATAAATAATATGATAGCAGTGATAACAAAGCATCATGAGATTTGAGGAGCACTCAGTTTGATCAAATTTCTATAATGAAAGCTTTTTCGGATGTACCTTATTAAACATAACGTGCTTGTTGGGCGGTGTTTCCTACTCCATTTGTTTTCTTCTATGATGATAAATTTAAATTTAACTTTTCCCTTTGAAGAAAAATTGCAACATTTTAAGAAAGTTGGACCAATATTTTCTTATTCTTATTTTTCGTTTTCCTAGATTACATTACGTTACATCAGTAAAAAGTAACAAACAAATAAGAACAGGGAAAAAAATTAAATCCCTGAAAAACATAGTGTAATTGCGGAAGCTATTATTGGAAGCAGTGAAGCCAGTAAAATAATGTAGATGTATATGTTAAGGATGCTACAAATAGTTTTAGCAATTTCATTATTCAGTTGGCAGTATGGCACTAAACCGCTGACCGGGAAGAAAAGTATCAAGCTAGTACGTGGTGCTCTACATTTCATAAAATCCACTATTATTAGTTGCCAGTGGAATGTTACTAATATTGGTGGAGGTGCCAATTTGTAAAATGTTTTTAAAGGAAATTAATTATGTATTTACAATATTAAGGGCTAAACACTTAGCACATTAAAAAATCATATCTTATCTATAGATATAAATTTGCAAGAATCGAAGCTGGCCCCTTTTGGATATAAACTATGTACATGTAGCTGTTAACAATTTGGTATATAACTCTTGAAATCCTTCGTATGCACATCTTCCGTTAAATGTGGAGAAAAAAAAAACCAATACGGATAACGAAGAAATCTTGAGAACGTGGGTAATTAGAATTCGAATCCGATGTTAAACGCTCGTCGTAAATCATGACACAATTACTAGTGTATATAATAGTACGTAGCATACTATAATAAGCGACTGTTTACAATATTCCGGACGCTTTTGCGCAGAAAGTAATATCTGGATGTATACGAACGACCACGGAGCCGTTCTTAATGGTTTAATTGGTGTGTTATATTTCACGCTCGTACATTACCGTCATTAAACTCTCTTGTGCAAATTCCCGTCTCTCTACCGATGCAGACATACAGCGTGTATATACCTAAAAGGGTAATCGAAATTACTATCTCAGCTAAATGGAGGAAATAGAACGGTAATGCATAATTTTACTTTCTCTGTGTGGTTAATATTAGGAGTCCTTTAGGGGACAGAATAATGATAATAATAATGCATTCGCAGTTAGATATTTGCTGAATTACTATAAATTACGAATTACAAAATTCGCATCGATTGTCGGTGTCGTTGCCGCTTATTTGGTGCGTTTTTGCAAAGAATCAAGTGCTAGTCGCTAAACATTATTCACCACACAAAAACGCGCTGGGATTGTTACTTTTCTTTGTTATTGTTAAACTTCTACGCCTAACATAAGAAAGCATTCGTCATATAGAATAATAATTTACAGCGAAACATTTAGCGGCAACACCATGATAATTGGAGGAGAAGCAAATTGCACTTGTTAAGTAATTTAATTGATATGCTAGGATTTAATGTCGGTCGCAAGTGGTACAAAGCACTTTGCTTTGCATGTAGTCGTTTATTAAATCGTTTATTATGTTTAGATTGAATATTAAGAGTGCTTATTATAAACAAACTACATATAATTATGCATTTATGATTGCTTTACGTTACGCATTTGATAAACAAACTTTCCTAATTTTTTATACATCCCACTAAGCTTTTTCGCGTCGGCTATCGTATTTTGTAGTTTCCGCCTAAAGAAAGATGATGCAATTTTACAGCGGAAATAAGCGGTGAATGTTTTTAACAAGAAAAGCATGCGTAGAAAGTACTAGAAGAAGCTACCAATGTCACACTGCACATTTAGAAATATAAATAATTCTAAGGAAGTGCAATAAAGACTAATAAAATAGCGGAAATACGGTAGATCTGCACAAGAATCTTAAGGAAACTAGCGAAAGAAATCTATGTGAGGGTCGCCTGCAAAGTTTCAAACGTCCACGTAAAGATAACGTTACTCGTCAAAAATATTCTGGTAATACAATTAGGCAAGCACTGGAAGATATTTTTGAAAATCTCAGCCATGTTCAAGTCTCACAACAATCAGTCGAAGTTTTTGTTTCTGTAAAAATAGAAAAACTCAAATGGCTGAGGGCTGAGATGGACGCCAATGAATTTTGGGGCAACTGAATTTAAATGTAATCATACTAGCTTAGTTAACGATGAACAATGAAAAATGAGTACGGCCAAAAATTGCAATCACTACAAGGCGCAATGGAAACAGTGTATGGTAACAGTGTATAAACTGTCCCATCGGCCGGGAAACTGATGATGATTGTTTTTTGGGATAGTTATGGACTTATGTTAAACGACTACCGTGGATGGAAGTGGAAAGGAAAAGAAAGCTCTGTTCCGTCAAGACAACGCTTACACTTGAGTGGCCGACTTGGCAAAAAATCGCGAATTGGGTTTTGAATTGATAGACCAACTGCCCTATTCACCAGATCTAGAACTTAGCGATTTGTTTCTGGTTCCTAGGCCCAAAGGCTCGCGCCGAGAGCAAAGATTTTAATCAAATAGGAAGCCATCACCTTCGTAATCAACTACTGTGCAGAACTACATTTATGCTTTATTAATATGTAACATTTCTAATTGCATTAGAAGCGAAGTCCTTGAACCCGAAAGTCCCGAAGAACCTGTCAGGGAGGAAATGCCAGAGGTATGGATTTGAGTTTGCTACCTATTTGATATTCAAAAATAGTTAAGGAGGTCATTGAGGAAACACAGGTACTGCAATACTGGAAAATTGAGAAAACACAATCTGCAGATGGGTGCTACACATCCACTGTTTAGAGGACGCAGAATGAGCTACGGCAAACCAGAACTAATTTTGAAAAGGACGGAGGATATCAACAAGTTTTTGAGATGCTATGGAACACTGAACTGGAACTAGTAGAAATGGTACCAGAGCATGTTGCTACAAAGGTTATGTTTTCATCTAATATTTGTCAATTTTTTTATTTTCTTTGTGCCACTTTAATTTTTATTTCAACAATCGGATATCTACTCATCCTACTAGAACAAGACAGAAGGTCTTTAAGCTATTTTACCAATTTCAGACAGGATAGTTCCTTTCGTCCGAATTTCTATCTGTTGTCCGCCGATCTACTTATTCTATACCGGGGTGGAGGGCATCCTTTTCCCTACGAAGTAGGAGTGGGTTAAACAAATTCTTCGTTCTCTCGACATGCTCCTAGGCAGTTCGCAGAACTCGTCTAACGACATGATTCGTCTGGCCTCACGGCATTGTACGTTTGAAATAAACCAAAGAGCGTTTGCAATGATCCTAGAGATGTTGTTTTGTAGCACCTTTAGTTTGTATAAATCACTTGCTGCGACTGCTGTCGATGCTAGTGATGAGCGTAAATATGATGAGCTTTAAACGGTATTTGTAAGTGGGTACTCTGGTTTTTGGATTAAGTGGCCAACGCAGAAAAGCCTCCGTCAACAATTGAATTGTTTCAACGTGTTTGTACTGTTCAGTGTATATAATAGCTTTTTAGTTTTTATTTTTACAAGTTACCTCTTTCGAATTGTTCTTCTGATGTGTGTAATACCTCAATTAATTGATCTTTGAATCTACTTGCAATCGTAAGCCTGATGATGCGTGATGTACATACGGAACCGGTAGCCTAATCACTAAATATAGATATTTGCAACATTTTGCCCCTTTTTTGATCTATCATTCTTGAAAAGATAGGATGACATTTGACGTATCCGAATAAGCGAACAGCACTACGATATCTGAGATTGTTCAGAAGAGATAAGCTGAGATTAGCCGAAGACATGTCATGTAGGGGCTGCCAAGCTGTAGACGAAACACTGGAACACTTCCTCCGCAAATACCAAGCGCTAATGTCAATTAGAAGGACCGAGTTGGGTGATGAGCGGCTACACCTTGAGGCAATTAGGGCAATTTCTATGGGCAACGTCCTAACCTACACTAAGGCAGTTGATGTTGGTCTCCCTGGCATAGAGAGGATGTACCATGGGCCTATTGTGGCCTAAACACTTTGGGACCTACCTCACTTTTCCGCTGCTAGTAATAACTGATCATTGCTAGTAAAATTCACTGAATAATTGGAAAGTGTCATGAACTAAACATTTTTGGAAGTACTAAAAGGAGTGTAGTATTAAGAAAAATTGCTAAACCCAGGGATAAGACTGCTTAGCGATAGCAACTGTACCGAAGGATATTTGGGGTGTATCAGTGGTCAAGGATGGCAGACTATCGAAGCTAGGCGCATTACAGGAAAAGTTGGTAAAAGAAGCAGAGGAAATCATGTGAAGACGAAGTAAGTGAAACTGCAGAATTGAGGGACCAAAGCGTTCGATTCATACACTGAAAGGCATAAAGGTGTACATTTCCTGCAGCATTTAATTCTTGAGCTAATAAGTTTGTAAATAAAGAATATATATAATCCAATGAAAATGTATAGCGATTTAGTTCTTCATTATACATATGATTTTTCCATTTCCTTGGGGCATGATTTCAAAACGTCGTCAAGTATCTCAGCGGCGATAAATCAATATTCAAATGTTAAAATGCAGAACCCATTGCAGTTGCTACTTAACGTTTATTAAACAGTAAATTATGTGCATATGCACTATTATTTTTTGCTCTCTGGTCACGTTTCTGATAATTTGTCATCCTACGCGTATACAATAACAAAGTATTTATTGCTGATGTTATTTTTAGCTTTAAACATAGCAGTACTCGATAACGTAGCGAAAGGAACGTCCGTTCATCTGTTAACCAAATGAAATGTGAGATCGAAGCGAGCAGAATACACCTTAGGGGTGTTTCCCGTCAGCCAAATAAAGCAAAATCGGAATGCATTCCGCTAAACATAAGTCGTAGTCGAGAAAAGTGAAACTCTGCAAGCGTGATAATTATTTATTGGAACTAATTGACCGTTGTAGAACGAACTACTGCAAGGAAAGAATACACCCGTGAATAAATTACGACGGAAACATGCAAATGGTTAATTAATTTTATGAAACGTTTCAATTCGAAGAGACAAAGTACATACATTTCGAAGAATTTATGAAGCTGCACGGCACATGATGCAGTCGGTTGTTATTAATTCACCGCTCGGTGCGTATAAATTTGAAAATGTTGTTATTGATGTGACGTAAATATCGGTTTCTGCAATGCGTGAAAACTGTTGATGCGTTTTTCTGAGACGACCGTGTGAATTGTGATGCTAAAATATTCATAGTTACAAAATACAATAGTCGTTGCTTTTGACAGGAAGCTTAATGAGTAGCTACCAACATATTGCTGTTGACTGGGTATGCTTAAATTTATTACCAAGAACATTCGACTTTAACAGCTTTGAAAATCAGCGGCTACTTATTACCATCTAGGAGGAAGGAGTAAATACTGCTTATAAAATGTGTACAAAGAAGATGATGATTGGTCTTGAGTAAACTTGCTTAATGCACAACTTTTGCCATATCTTAATTTTTTTTTATGGACGCCGCTTTCCAATATGGTAGAATCTTTTTATTGACCACAGTTTTTACAATGTGGAATATATAGGATATCCTGTATCAGTTTGCCAGATTTACTGTTGAGGTATCTGACATAATATCTTAATGAATCTACGCCCGGAGATAAATTATAATAAGATTATATAATGCATGGTGACTCCGTGTGATTAATCTTAGTAAGTTACTTACCGAGCAAGTATTATACGCAGATATGCTACATCTTACAAATCATGAATTAACATACATCCATTACGTGTACCTTGCCCAGGTTAAAAGATCATTGCTTCAAATGCATTTCAGCATTATTGACAATACTTTTATTTAATTTTTGCCACATTGACTTGATGTAAATAATTATCTAAAATCAATAAATAGCCAATAATGCAATTATTGCTTGAAGAAATATGTTTACGAAAGTTTCCCAGGGGATGAACTGGTTGCAATCGACTGATTCAACAGCCACTAGACTCGATGGCTATCGCATGGGTATTCATAAAAGGCCACATGTGCGAACACAGGTTTATTCGGATATTTTATTGAGTATTATGTCAGGTGTGTTTGGCGAATTGACCGTGGAACACTCTGTATATAAGACATTTTTTGCATTTTTCATCGAATAGTGACGTCGAATACGGAAGCAGATTAAATAGACTTGACGCAGCTACATAAATGTTGTTTTTGAAAAGCAGTAAAAATATGAAACTAGAATATGGTAGGGGACTGTTGTTAAACTCTTATGAAATAGCTGTGTACAGCAAAATAGCCCAAAAAATATAAATTTCTGGTTGGTGTCCAGGACAGGTGATATTATATCGATCAAACAAGGCGCTAGAGAAAACACGACAACCAGAAAGTACAAAACCAGCAGGAAAAGCGCTGTAAAGGCTAGTTTCTCATTCGCACTTAATACAAAGAAAATTACATTTTGTTGGTCAGTGTTATTAAAGTTTGATGAAATTGTTACTCATTCCGTCCGCACAATTCTTAATATCAAGAATTACAACATCGAGGGTAGCGCCGCGTTCCAGAAGGTTACGGCAGACTATCTAAAACCCCACAACGAAACCAACGTTTATCAGTAACGGAATGAAGTAATTATTATTGATGGGCTGCGGAGTAATATGGCAAACAACATAAAAGTACACTTCGTAGTTTATTTAATTAATCCGAGACAGCCGTTTTCATGATCCGTCGATCCTCATTTTCAACATTCGGTCACGGATGAACTTGTGTGGCGCGGAGTTTGCCGATACTTTTGTGTTGTTTGTAATTATTATTAATGTTCATTTTTCATAAAAATTTCGTTAAACCCAGAATTTGTGTTTATATAAAATAAACATTTATCTAAATTTTATTTCTAGTAATACACGTATTGGTATGTCATATACATATGCAATATGAGTACACAGATTAGTCGCAAAATGAAATCTGGCGGTTCTGTTTGGCATCAGAATGCTGAAGCACAGTTACGTAAAAGTTGACTATTGCATTGGTTATTCACGTCTAGCTCGCATGCTGCAGGATATAAAACAAGGGAATTCCGCCGACATATCTTCTACGCTGAATTATTATGGAAGAATGCAAATATAACCGACTAACTAGATGACTTCTAAAATAATTTTAATAAAACACGCATAACATTTTCCATTACGTGAGTTCGCTTCGTGATTGCAATGCTTGTAGCGTGTCGCAAAAGTTAATCCGATTACATGAGTAAGGTACTGGAATCTGGTCAAAATCAAACTGGTACGTGACCTGAATAACTCGAGCGTATATTGTACCTACGTTTCTGCATACAACAGTGCACCTACCATAGGCAGAGCGAGATTTCCACAACGTCCACCTCCGCTGACACTCGTGGGAACCTGACGTCTGAATTGCATTAATATCCGATCGTAAAAGTAAACGCCGTAAAAAATCGACAGGTGTAGTTTAAAGATAAGCGCTTTAAACGTGTACCTGTGTACGTAAATGAATCGTGAATAAATAAACAATTCGTAACATAAAGGATTTATATACGTCGAATAGGTGTTTTTTTCAGAACCGACATCGTCTCGAATGCATATCAGTGTATTTAATGTGTACGCACGTTGAAAATCTGAAGAAACTGATTTTCGGTTGGCTTTTGTTTTTTTTGAATTGTTTTCGATGTTTTTTGTATTGGAATATGTACATAAGGCAACCAAAAGATGAAACGATCATTCAATTATTCTGACTCTGAGCTTTCGCAATTAGTTTATTACTTGCGAAAGCTCAGAATCTGAACAAGTGTAGTTAGTAGTAAGTAATTATTTTATTTTTTGGCTGCCTTATCCAATATCCAACCCGTGTGGACCTAATGAGTACAGCCGTACTCCTTCTCGACATATAATTTATACTTTACATTTACAAATGAAAAAGAATATCGCGATCACGTTGACTCGTCTGACAGGATGCTATTCGTTTGGTTACACTGATATATAAAGGTGGCTCTATTTCCTGAATAACACATTGAATGTTAGCTTTGCGATCATTAATTGTGGCCGCTCTGTTGGCGGGTCAGTTTTATTATTGTCAACATTTCGCGAGATAATCTGACCCAGAAATTTGGTATAGAATAAAGTTATCGTTTCACGTGCAGCACCGTCTTGCTGAAACCACTTTTCGTTAAAGTCTAATATATAAATTCGGGTGCAAAAGAAATTGTTTAATAATGATAGCAAGGACTGTGGTGTAGTATGGCAAACATTACAAAAGTATCGGTACACTCCACACCACACAAGTATAATTAATTAATCCGTTTATCGAATTTGGTTAAGAAAGAGGACCTTACGTATTCTCGAAACGGTTGGCCAGGATTAATTAATTAAGCTTGTGTGCCGATATTTTTGTGTTGTTTGCCAAATTGTTTAATATATAACGATACCTTTTAACATTTACTGTTACCGCATTACCAACTTCACTTTCGAGAAAGGAAGATCTAATTACTCTACCACTCCAAAATCTGCTCCTAACACCATATATCTATTCATTTTTTTTTTCATGTATGAATTTTCTTCGCCCCAAATGTAATAATTTTGCATATTTATGTAACCATTCAAATGAAAATGGCCTTATCGCTAAGCATTATTCTATGGTGAAAATCAGCATCAACTTGTTCGTTTACCAACACTCTATTGGTAAACGTAGGAAGTGCCAAACGATCTGTATCGAAATTTGATGTGTGATGGCTTGTTACGTGCAATTTTTGTAGCCATCCTGTACTTTGGTTATCTTACGCACTTTTCCTTCTGATGCATTTCCAACTTGTTTTATAGCTAGGCAACCCATTTTGCACCGTGCGAATTGTCGTATTAAAATTCTATTTGATCGGATTTTGCAGCATTTTTACTTCATTTACTGCTTCGATAATTGTCGAGATGATTTTACATAACTGTCTTTGTCTCCATTTATCTCTACTTTTCTAAATTTCTTAAGGAAATAATTTTTCTACGCAATAGAGGACGTAACCTGACGCATTTTAAGTAATTTATGATAGTTTCTCCGATTGGTCCGTTTGTGTGATATTTTATCACAAAAACTATTTTATTCTAGAATGTGAGAATTAACAATTTTGAAGCTCTCTTTCCGTTAAGTCATCTTATGGGGTGGGTGTGTCCCGAAGTTCTCTCTGGCATAGAAAATCTAATTTTGCCTCGAAGAAGGCCTTTCGCTTATATTGCGGCTTTAAATTTACCCAGAGAAAGTGAACAGTTTACTCAGTTTGAGTTTTTTTTTTTGAGTTTCGAACACAGTGGTTGTAGACGTAATTTTGTACGGCTTAGCGTGCGAACTTCGCCGTTTGACCCAACCCTTGCGTACGGAAGAACTCTAATCCTGTATTAGGTATGTACTTACTTGAGCTTTTCCTTTTTTCGTGTAAATCTTCGTCCTACGGTTAATTTCTCCGTTCTTAGAGTTCTTTTGGAGGGTGCATTTTATCCAGGACCCATCCTAGTGTTCTTTTGGAGAGCGCATTTTATCAAAGACCCGTCCTAGTGTTCTTTTGGAGGGCGCATTTTATCCAAGACCCGTCCTAGTGTTTGGGGGCTGGTAAATGGGTGGACCCAACTTTAATTTATTTCAAATTTACCCGTATTTTACATTATCTTTTTTTATAAAAGTTTATTTCTTTTTTTGTTTTTGCTCCTTGAGGATTCATTAAATCAACTTTTAATCTATTTCTGTTTTATTTATTTAGTTTATTCTTCTTGTTTTACTTCAAGTATTGTTTTTTTTTTGCGTCTTTACTGGTAGCAAACCTCGGTTGCCCATGACGACTAGAGTGGGTGGCGCCTTCCTGATTAGGTGGCTCCTGCCGCAGGAGCCAGAATCTTTTCTTTATATACCGCGACCTACGACCATCGCCGACTGGGCAAAGCGGCCACGAATGTCCTTTAATTTTCACCAACACCAGAAGGGCGTGAAAGTTAAACGGTAGGTATGTGTTACGTCCATGACCCGTCCTTGATGTAAAATTCAATTTAGTTAAGGAGACCAATCAAAAACTTTTACGGGTCTGCTATTTTCTTTTAAACCATCGTTACGTTTACCTATAAGTTTTAAAACCTTCTCCGTGGTCGAACAGTTAGCATATTTGCCTTTCGATCCGAACGACGCAATCCCGGCCGGGTCTGTTGTCTTGATGACGGAAAAAAATCACAGTATACCTTCTTCTCGGATTGTGCTTAGCAACCTAAATCCCTAGCGAAGGCTGGAATGCTTCTGGGTTCGACAGAATTTTTGTAGTAATCGTTGCCTAGAAATACGAGGTGTATTTCGTAACCTAACGCTTTGCCCAATATTACAACAATAAAAACCTACAGGTTACTCAGTCCATAGAAGGAGAATTTTGTCCATTCAGAAGTATAATTAATCTGACCTTACACTTTTTAACAATAAAGCTTCCTTTATGTATCAAGACAAAGTACTCCACCTTCTTTAACCGTTCCTTGATCCATCGACTCTTCTTTGTTATATATATGTAAATACCAACCAAGTTTCTCAATTAAATCAAAATAAATTAGAGAACTGGGTTAATGTCATTAGATTCAACTTGGGTTCGTCTAGTGTACAGATAATTCTAGAATGATCTTTAGTGAATTCACGATGATGCTGGCGAATTAATATCGTATAACGAGAGGCCTAGTTAAGGCGTACATATAGTATGTGACATTTTCCGATTTTTTCTAATTGTCACACCATGTGGAAGTTTCTTATTTCTTTAAATATACGTATTTAGGCGAACGTACCTCACAGGTGTTTCAAGATATTAAACAATCACACCTTGTCTTTAGCCTATTATGTAACAGATACCTCTGCATAACCATTAAGCCCGAATCTATGTAATATATCCAATAGTACATAAAACGCATATATACGCAGTACTAATAACAACCACGTCAGACAGTAGTTCTCGCTATAATATCGAGATAATAGACTCGACCACATGGTGTGCATATGTAGCTTAAGGCCTGCCGGATTCCAAAACGCCTTCACCCAGGAAATCGTGCAACCACCAACCAGATACCAGTCGAACACCCTACGGTAATTTCCGATGGTCTATCACCTGTGGCGACGCGTGTTCGTGTGAGGCTTAATTCTTCTTTCTCCTCTTCACTCTTTGCGAACGTACGCGGGAGATTGATTTTGCTTTCATTTGGCCTTTCATCTCCGGTACGCAGTGATCTGTTATCTGAGCATGATGGAGTAGGAAAGGCGTGTGTGTCCTGTTGAGAAGTTCTCGCAGTGTAATAAGATCTATGGGCTTGATTTGTATCAGCGCCGGCAGATTTTCTAACACGTGCAATTTATCAAATCGACAAAACAATTGCGATATATATCGTTTCGAAAGTGAAAGAATTTAAATGCAAGGTATCTGCGAACGTTTTTCGCTGTCGGACAGTATCGATGTTATGGCAGTGGAATTATCGAATTGATCAAATCGCTGTTAACACTTGTAACTCATAACGAACCCCAGTATAGTCGTACATGGTATCTGTATCATTAGCTACTCGTAAGTAAATGTACTGCGAATGATGTCACAACGACTCATTTTGTACCTAATTCCAATTTTCAAATCAACAGAAAAAATTCATGGACGCAAGATCTGGAGACTTGGGCGGTTGCTCTACCGGTCCTAGCCTATTGACACACCTCCAAAGATAGCACTTTGTTAAAAATTCGCAGAAATAGAACGTGCCAAGTGCTAAGGCGTACTATCTTGGTGAAACCAAATATCGCCATTTGTTAGGTCAGAATCGCTCTCATTTGCAATTTTGTTGATTTGCTCTTGTAGACAAATCGATAATTTGATGAATGGAGCGTGAATTACGGTACAAAACTGCATTCGGCGATCAGCCTCATTTTTTTGAGTTCTTGCATTAGGTGTAGTTTGTAAGGCTGGTGTTCTTCTGTTTTCAATACGCGTAATGCTGATTTCTGAGAAACTTCATTGTCTGGTGCAATTGAGCAAAATACACCATGGGCACCATGGGGATTCCCACCTGCACTTAACAAAACGTTAAGTTTCTGTCAATTTTTTTTTATTAAGAAGAACGAGTATTTGGCATACGACAGTGTACAAACTGATTATTCTGTACTTTCTTCTACAAAAACATATCTTTACTTTTTGCTAGGATTTTGGTTAGGAGTTACATTTAAAAACATCTGGATTGATGTTAAAGGAGACAATCATTTCATTTCTTAAATTTTGCATTTACATTTGCTTTTGTTATAAATAACACTTGTTTTTCACTCTTTAAATGATTTTTATTGAAAAATGTAGTTAGCTATTAAAAAAAAAATTGGGAGTTGTGTGGGGAAATTTAAAAAAAGATTGCATAAAATTTCATATAATTTTGCCGCGCATAGTATATCACTAACGTTATTACTATTCTTAAGAACCTCAGGAGAACGTTTTTAATTTCCCTTTACTAAGTAATTTTTCTGTTTACTATTCTCCATCCTCTTACCGTTATGGTCAAACGCGAAGGCTAGAAGAGGACGATTTAAGTGGTGAAGTTTTTCTTTACTGTATAGATAAAAGTAAGCTTTCTGTATTCTTAGAACCGCAATTAATATTCCTGAAGTGAACTTTGAACCCTAACTCCTTCTGCCAACAACTGATGCTTTATTCAAAATATGCCATGTAGATAATAAATAAACATCCTAATAACAGAAACGAATATTTTTCATCGTTTTGGTTCATAAACTTTCATTTGGTAATCAACGAAGCATTGTCACGTCGACGTAATCTCCTTGTGAGGTATATACACTTTCCTGCATTAAGGTCTGTGAGATAGGGCACCGGCACCGTACCATCAGACAAAAGAGACCTAAAACATTTGTTTCGTTATTTGTTCTTTTCTCTTTATTCTGCCTTTTTTCTCATTCTTCTCCTGCCTGTCTCCCACCTTTTTCTTGTAGTCTTCGTGGACCTACCGCGTCGCAGTCGGCCCTTGTCATGACGTATTGGTTTAAGAAAGGTCAGGGTCGCCGTATGTACTTATATCTACCTGGACATTGAAATATCTTAAAAACGGGACCCAACGTTGCAGAGTTTGCTATTATATGTCGCGGTAGTATGCCGTTGCCACTGTCTGAATCAGGTAACAAAAAGTTACGATTTCAAGCTTAATCATGGGAAATGTAAGGTGAGTAGAAAAGTTTAGGTAAGGACATTAACGATAATAAGCATTTGAAAAGTATTCCGTTTCTTAACATCTTAAATTGTAAGCTTAAATCCTAACGAACACTTGCTGAGCTAGATAGAATACAAGCTTTAACATTACTCACACTTGACCACATACCTTTAACAGATAATATTTAAGAATAAAAGGGAAGGAGATAACCTCGCAGTTGCAAATATTGAATATAAGGAAGCAATTTCTAACAATAAACGATAGAAAGGAAAAGGAAAATCGGCATTGTGCGCCAGTATCTCCAAATATGGTCAAATCTCGGGAAATAGACCTTTCACCAGACAACCTGTAGGGCAATGCCGTTTTCTTCATTAGAAACTAATCTCATTCATATTAAACAATTTTGCACTAGGCATAACAAGTGCTAATCTGAAACGATAATCTCCTGCAATGATATTTCAAACTGGAATGTGGGATCGGTCCTTCGGCCCAGTTTCTTAGCTTATTTCAACATTTTTTATTCTGCGTTTTCTCTCGAATTCACGAATGTAATTAGTTTGGATCTGAATGACATCCTGCGCAATTGCATTAAACCTTTAGTGAGTCTCACGCAAAGGCGCCACGGTCTCTTCGTTAATTAGTTCATAAGGAAGAACGGTAAACCACTTGAAGTCAGTAAAGTCCAACAGCAATAAATTCTTATAATTTTTACTACTTAATGTATAATAAACATATACCGCTGTAATGTTCTCAACATTAACATTCCCCAGTAAAACAATATAATGCCGGGTTAATAAAACTGTATGCAATTTTCTCCAGATAAATTGACACACCTACTTATATACTTGACGACAATATACTGCACCTACATAAATGAGTTTGAGGAATTCAAAAATTAACCGTAATAATATATGCCACGTATGTATGCTTTGACATAACACTTACGGCATCATAAATAACTTATGCTGGCTTAGCCTAGGGTCAAGTTTTTATGATATACGCGAGTGAGAACTCAACACATCAAACGTCCGGGAGGGAGACTGAGCGATCGTGACCTCTGAAGTTCTCCAACAATTATCGGCACATCTTGGATATTTTATACGGTGCTAATTTCTGTGCGCGTACAGAATAACCGAGAAGCATTGTCTTTATTACCCTGTAAAATGTATTTCGTATTTGAAAACAGTCAAGAGTAATTTCAAAATCGAGGTTATGCAAGGTTAAGGTTGCGTTTGAGAAAAGCCATCCGTCGCTCCAGGTAATTGGATAAAACGTCGCACACCTAGGTCAGTAATATTACTTTATTGCTTAGCTTCAAATGCTTTTATAAAGATAGTAATCATTGGCAATCCAGGTTAGTATTACTATTAGTATCGTTGGGCAATGGCACAAATGCCTTGAATCACTGCGACTTTTATTGCAACAAAATACGCTTATATATGTTAGAGTAGGTGAAGGCTCTTAATAAACCTTAGTATTACTTTAGGATCTTCATCTTCATCATTCAGTTCAATAGGAATAGTTTACTAAAATGTTGTCGAGCGCGACTGATAACACATTTACATAGAATGTGTTCTGTCGTCTCCAGATCTTCTTGGCATAGAAGACAGATTTGATCTTCAGCTTTTCCTAGATTAAATAGGTACTATTTTATGGCTGCATAACCAGTTAGAAATCCCCCAAAAATCAAAGATCCCGATAGCACTATTTTTGCTGTCTTAGGCGAGCCTGACATGAATGCTTTCGCCTGACTCTCTTCTAGGCCACAGAAGGCGTAAGGACCGATGAAGGGCATATTCGCTGCTTCTCTAGCCAGCTTGTCTGCCTTTTCATTGCCTCCGATCCCTTGATGGCTTAGACCCATTGCAAAGTAACGTGGTTTTTGTGTCCCAATTTCCTTAAATGGTGTATACGTTCGTGAATCAGATCAGATTCGTATGAGTAGGCTTTGATTGCCTTTAAAGCTGCCTGACTGTCACTGGGTCGTCTCGTATCCCTATGTCGAGGATCAAAGCAGAGACATCTGCTTGAAATATGTTGGTGTGGAGTCCTGTAGGCATTTTAAGGTGGTAGTTAGGCCCACTAATGCCTATAGCTGTTCCAGCACCTTCTATTCTTGAGCCTTCCCTGTCTTCAAGGATTCTAAGATCCCCAGGCTGCAATCCCTTCATTCCACAGAGCGGGAGGGAACTGAATATAACCTATTTCTCAATGTAATCCAGGTTAATAAACGTATGAAATCTTTTATATAAACGACTTTTCCTCTTCCATTTCAGAAGCATGACGGAAACAACGTTGTTACCTTGTGCGTGGGTAGAAGATAATTCCTTTGCTGAGTAGTGTTTTTCTTTTATTTTAGTTTTGAAGATAAATGATACAATTGAAACTGAGCAGAAGCGCCGACTATACTACGCCAAGGAAATAGGAAATGAATTTCTGAGGATGGCAGTCGGACGAAAGGAAACAACACCTTTCTTTGTATTCTGAGCAGTAATTATTCATACTTAATCCATTTACTTTGGTGCTACTGGCGACTGCAGCTAGACATTTCCTTATTCGGTTTTCTGACACCATTACTGCATTAGCTTTGACAGAACACGATTGTGTTTGCGGACATCCAGGTGTGGCATCAAGTTAAGTATTTAATTCTATAACTTATAACCCATCATCGATTATGAGGTCACCGTCACAGAGTACAGAAAGTGGTTTTTCTTTTAGGTCGTCTGCAATGCCCTGAAATTCATTTCCTGTTGACATCATTTAATATTATGAAACCCAACTGCTTCTTAAATGCCGTACACGTAGAACGTTTCTTGGATTGCGTACTTCTTGGATTTCTCGGCAATACATCCAGAATTTTTTTTAACATCAAACAGCGTCTACAACTAGCCATCGAAATGGTTGCCCTGGTTAATTCATGTTGTTCCATTTTTTTTTTAAAGAAGCACTCTATATATGTTACAATTCTTTTGATCATTTGTATTTGTAACTTCATATTTAATTTACTAAGGAGTAACACATTTTAGATAGAGGCAAATTCGGCTTGCCACAACGATGTCGACTACCATCTTGTGTTTCCCTATTTAATTAAAATTAATTGTTACATTACGCGTGTATCTTCCATCTATCGCATGAGTAATTAATTTCTCTTTAGGTATATAGTACACGATTTCTAAAAGAAGTGTGAAATACTATAGTTGGGTAATAGAAAACTATTTATTTGTATTTTTCATTAGAAATTAAGGAGCATTAAAAATACGTAATTCTTTTGCTTTTGAGCCATAAAAGATCTTTTGCGTAAATAACTCTCCAGCTGATTCTATTCCCAAAGCAGGAAAGGATCTCAGTAGTTTTAAGGGGTATAATGGTAATTCATTCACAAAATATGTCTTCAGAATGTAAGTTTCTGCATCTTCAAGATATCATCAAAATACGCTGTAGGTTTATACGTCATTCAGAATAAGAAAAGAAAAACTTGAAACAGGAAGCATGTTATCAAATGACATTGTCTGTATGCATACTTGATATTGCATTATATAATCAATATTATCTTTGTTTAATAATATAGTTTAATTCCATTTGCACTTTGAAAGCATTGCCATTAATAATGTCAATATTTTCACTTCTCGAACAATGAAAGGGTTATGTTATTGCGCTGTATTAAAACTATCGTGGAAAACATATGGATAAATAACGTTTTAGTTATCAGTTGTTTTGAACAAGCTGCAGGAATAGAAATGGAATTCTCAACTGAACGTGAAAAATCGTAAAAAAAAGAAGGATAAATTTCCGTTGAAGTTGAGTAATCTTGGTCACTGCTTGATGACTCGTCATTTTTAGCAAGATGTAGAAACCATTGGGGATAATATCCTTCAGTGATGTTTACAATATAATTTTTGATAACAATTCTAGATAATGAATGGAAAAAGTTTCGTGAATGTAGTCGATAATAACTGTGGACACTAGAATTCATAATAATTATTAGCGATTCTATTATGGAATTTCTGAAACTTCTTCTGCTCAATGGAACGGCAAAGAGAGACTATTGAATGTGTTATTTCCAAAATATCAACGCGGATTTTAAGTATGCCTACATATTTTGGGTAAGAAATTTTTAGTAGGAGATTTTACAGATATCATATCGCAAATTAGAAACAAACTGAAAACAGTGTATAATGGATGTAAGAAATTATCATATATTCCCAACTTCATACATTAGATCGTCAGATTGGTAGTGTATTAAGATACAATTAATTGACAACGCATTGCAGAGAAAAAACACGTCTAACTTGTATTTGTTTAAAGTCACTTAGAGAGAGTGTATTTCAACAAAATAAATGGGACGATAAAAGAATTATGATGGATTCTAGTTTGGTTTGAATAACATCCGTTCATTACGGATATTAGAAATTCTTGTTACTTCTTACGCTCTGAACTAAACCAAATATCACATCCTTCCAAAATGTTACAAATGTACTTAATAAAGAATTTTTTTCGCACATAGCTGTTTTATTGAAAAAATTGCAGAATTCATGAATTTTTGGAAATAACTCGAGAACAAGCGTATTTAAATATACGAAAATATAAGAATGGATGTATGCTTCGATGCAAAGCATGTAAACATAAGCTGGCATTGTTTATTTAATTGAATATTTCCGTGCTTGGGACTATAGTTTGCAAGCGCTCGGTGTGAGTCTTTTGATATTACTTTATATTATATACGTACACATAAAGCGCTGATTTGCATAGCTAAGGTCAGAAGTCAACCCTCAAAATTTTCACAAAAATCTAAATTTTTCATGGTCGTACATTAAAAAAGCGATCACATGCCTTGGAGTAAAAAGCTCATAGTTCTTTCTTTCAATTAAGATTACTCTACAACTGAAAATATTTTCAGAGAATAGAACAATAGTAGCTTAGTTGTATTCATAATTTCATCCAACAAATTTCAAAGCGATGTTTTAGTAATTTTCAGAAATAGGCTAGCAAAAAATAAATATGGTAAATCGGTGTAAGATGTAAGTGCGAGGAAAATGGCAGAATATTGTGCTAAGATTCTAATTAGACCACTTTCAAAAACAAAAAATTCGATACATTACATGTTTCATCTTGACACTGGTGTTATTAAAAGATATTCTGCCGACCTTTTGTTTTGCATTTTGCCAATACACGAGGAACGATGTTTTTGTTGTCGATAATCGAAAAGTTATCCTGTGTGCCTTATATTTAATCCAGAAATTAGATATTTTGACGGTTAGAAAAATGTTAAAGTAGGAAACTTCTCCAATTTTCTTTCTAAACACTGTCTTTAATTCCAACGTTTGCAGTTACGGTAGTAGCTTTAGTTCAAGATGGCCGTAGCCAATATCATGCTAATCGGGTACTAGCCATTACACGTTGAGCAGCCGAACGAGCCATTCTGCATTTTAATGAAACCAGAACCAGAATCAGGACTATGAACGAGACGTGGTTTCTTCAGTTTCGGAGGAAAGGCATCTGACTTTGGTTGAGATAGCGAATCGATTGACCTAAGTAAGAAATGCGCATGTAAACAGATGGACAGTTGGCCTACTACTCCATAGCTAAGCATCACGAAAACTCTAATGACCCTGATTGAAACTACGTATTATTCTTGCATGAATCCAGATTTTGCACCAGATGGTCGGGAAAGAACTTGGAGAAGGAAGGGAGGGCGATTTGTTGCCTGATGATAGCAAAGTCCCTGCTGAATTAGTGGTGGTTCATATAGGCTCTGTGATGGCTGCAGAGTACATGAATACCATTTCCTTCACCTACATTTGTTGTACCTAGTCTCATTTTTTATGGACGATAACGCACCCCCGCGCTCAGAACGAACATTTAGATGAGGTCGGGATTGTGCGTTTGAGCTGGCTTGCAGTCCCGACCTCAATCCAATAGAACATCTCTGGCACAGACTAAGAGGACAAATTCGAGCAGATGTATACCGTCCAAACAACTTAGTTGAAGTTGCTATAGCACAATTTAATTAACTCCAAGCGGAGACGCAAGTAAGCTGCTTCCCCACAGCGGGGGGTTAAGAAGATATATGGGGTATGTAAGCAGTAATGACAGAATAATTCTTCGTCCAAGTTTCTTCTCTCTAAAGACAGATATTTTTTTTTATTGTTATGAACACATCCTACTGCACTGTATTACTAGTTTACCTTTCAACATTTTGAGATAAGTACTACGTGTACTAAAATTTTAATTTTTTTCACAAACCGTTTTATAATTATCGTTCTTCCTCGTAATTTGGCGTTAAAAACAATACTACTAGTTCAATCAAGCTTAGAATCTCCTACATCTCGTTATTTAAATTATACAATGTGTTGCTCAAGTAACGCACATGATCGTTAGGTGACTTTCTAAAAAACTTTAAAGCATCAATTTTATTTTTATAAAGCGCACTAATTCACGCAAAACTATTTGTTTTTATTTCCTATATTATACATATGACGTAATTCTTTTAAGCTGGAATCCCATTTTCTTTCAAACAAAAATGAATTCTGGTCTATCATTTTCAGAATACAATGATACCCTACACGGTGGATCATTTTGTTAGAGTTTACTGGGATCATGTGCTTTATAAGGATGTATCTCACCATGTTTAACCCTTCAATTATCTCCTTTTTTTACTGTTCATTTGCTAAATGCGTTACAATTTAGTAAATTTTTAGAAAAAATTAAGTTTGTTAGAAATATTTCTTTCCAAAAAAATAATGTATGTTATAGATCGTAAGAAGATGTCTGCAGCATGGGGTATCATTGGACTCGAAAGATAATATGGAATTTATTTTTTTTTCAGGGAAAATAATATTTTACGATTTACACGCTGTATATAAAATGTTAAAAAAAAGCTGGTAATTTTTTTCCAGTGTATTTTGTGAAGTATTTCAAATATAACAACGATGCTATTGTGATTCGTTTAAGCTAACCCGATCGAAGTTCGTAAAACATTCTTGATATTATTTTGGATTTTAGTAGCTATGAATTATGGCTGCTGCACTTACTTTGGTGCATTTTAGAGAATCAGTTTTGATCAATTTGCTCCGTAGTATTTATACAAATCAAATTAGAAACATTCACACATCACTAGCCACTCTTTATAAGTGTATGTCTGTTAGGCATGTATCCCTTTATAATATATTTCACACGCATTTTGATAGATAACTTCAGTACCAACTCAAGCGGTAATTTCACGACCTACAGATAAATTTAACGTACCTATCTCTCTTCAATTCAACGTTGCAGCGGTGGCGGCAACAATTTTTCTCGCGATGGAAGAATTCCAGATTCACAGCACTGATTGTGCTTACGTACTCGCACACATCTACACCGATACACCTATATAAGTTCGTACTTACACAGAAGCGCGCATCCACAACCGGTATGCATATTCCTTTGGCGTGCACGTCGAGGAATTTGCATTATTCAATACGCGACGAGCAGATACCGATGACAGATAGAGGAGTCGCGGACGCAGTCACAGAGCGAACATCGCGCGACCACGGACAAAGAAATTCTCCGGTTCGGTCGACCCGTTGTCTCCGTACGCCGCCGTGTGCGCCGTTGTTACGTGAGGATATCCACCCGCGGTAAGCTTCCGACCGAATGATTGACGTTGACGCCTTGCGGGCCCCGTTTCGTGCAAATATGATGTATGATGCGGGTCGACGTTCAGTGATCGTAAGCGCTTAGATTCCTGGTAAGGAAGGAAATGATGCTTGTTCGAATCATCCGTATTTGTTTGGTTTAACTTACAAATCCAAGGTTGCGTGTTGCTGAAGCGCAAGTACGTGTTATTTGGAATATTTGAAACACAACAGGAATCTATAATTTGTATTCGGGTTATTAATATTGTTCGCAGTGAGTAATTTGTCGTTTTGTTAACTTTATTGCCATCTTCATGGCAAACAAAGATTTGCTTAAGCCTAAATAATAGAGAAGACTCGGACTTTAAATTCAATACATATTCCATGGCCAAATATATCGCAGCCTTTATTAAATTTTAAAGAGCTACTAACAACTACGATAGTGATTTGTATGCTACACTACAATAATCACCTTTATTTGTTGTGAATTATACCATAAAACGTTTACAAAATAATATACTTTTAATTCAACATACAATAATAGATGATGTAATAGTAATGTGGATTCCAGTAAGTTAAATGTTGAAATTAAGGAAGTGGACATCATATAATTAAAAATAGAGCGTGGTGGGTCGAAGGTTATATTCAAATAGCGTTTAACGATTTCATAAACAAGTTGAGGGACTAATACTTCCAAAGGCGAAATTGTAGCAAATTCCTTAATTAAGAAGGATTCGAAGGTGGCACCCAGCAACTTGGCATCTTTGTAAGAGCCACCGAGTACTGCAAAACGCTGCTTACTGTTTCTGCGGAACTGCACGTTCAGGGGGTGGAAGTTACCCCTGAAATTTCCCTGAATTTACACCGTTATTACGAAAAAAAAAATATGTGTCTCTAAATACGTGTTCCATAGGTCTATCCAATTAGCACTGACGACATTTTTTCCCCTTGTCGAGATATCCTCTGTATTACGTTTATTTGCTTACATTTGAGGATGTGCATGCAATTCTTCATACCTATTGTGCGCGTGGCAGAATTTAGACTTTAATTTTTAGCTTAGACATATTTACCTCTCTCTTTATTATCCACTATACAAGAAATGAATAGGAAACGAGATATTTCCTAATTACCTCATAGGCAATATTATTACAGCCGCAAAAACTTATAAATTAAAATCGTAATTTAGAATAATTGCATTTGTATTTTCTTGAGATTTCTAGCATTCTGTATAATACGACATAAAAAAAACAAACCTTACGATGCGCTTCTTACGTATTAAGTTATGCGCATGCAATAGTGAAAAGCCATCTTAAACATTTCCGTTTCACATCAAGATTAATGAGATCCAGTTTTTATCAACGCAATTATCATATTTTTCCTCTTCCGACATGATACCGCGAGAATTTGCACATAATACTCTTATGCTAACGAAATAACTTTGTTAAGCGAAAGCTCATTGTTCTTTTCTCGAACGCTAACTAGGAAGCAAACAATGCCACAGACTTTGGCCGGAGGAAAAAAGCGGAAAAAGATTCCGGAGATGACAACTTCAAGGTTAACGGATTACCTATATAGACTGATTTATTGTCTCGACCGTTTTATATGGTATTAAATATTTTATACAGTGAATTGAAGCATTAAATCTTGAACGAAAAAAAGCAAAAAATTTTTCATATTTGAGGACACAAACATCGAGCAAAATTCTGAACGTATTATTATTTAATTGAAAAGTAAATGTAAATTGAAGAGGATTATCTAGGTTGGTGGGACACCGAAAGCGTCACATTTGGAGCATTTTATTGTGATTCATGTCGGTTTGGAGGCAGTATTGTTGTCACATATGACGCAAATACATCGGATCAAGCTACTTCTTGTTCTTAATCTGCAGGGGAAAGGTTCTGGTCGCAATATATTCCGCTGAGATTCACTCACGCTTGAACTATGGAATTGTTCTACTTTAGCTCCTCAAGTTTTTATAGTACAAAAATGAATTCTACAATATTAGCATTCCATCGAAAAATTCGACATTACCATCTGAAATGTAAAGTTATGATTTGTATAATTACAACTCGCGACAAAGACATGAGCTACACCACAATAGCTAGGCATAAGAATATTCAAAAGAATGCGAATGATCTCTCTACAATAGTATACAGGAGAACCCAAGTCTATACAAACGCTCGGAGAATATGGTTTACTGTAAGAGATAATATGGAGAAACCAACATTTTTTGCGCATATTTTTTAAGTTCTAATTCGCTTTTATTTCGGGGTCTACTGCATCAATGTAAATCTACAGGAAAAAATGCTAGAATAAGAGGAATGGATCAAGGAGCCTTTAGTGAAGTAGAATTTGAAGAGGATGTTTTGTTTTTTTTTAACGGTATGCTAGTATTAGTCGTTAATGCCCAGCAGCAAGAACTTTTAAAAAATTTCTCACATTTGTTCTCCATCTTGGAAATAATTTCACTTTTTCAAAATTTCGTTTTATTGGGGATAAAGTACATTTTCCGATTTTTATTTTAAATAAATGAAAAAAATTAATTTGAGACGATCATTTTTGTAATGCTAAGAAATATAAAAAAAACATTGCGACCTATGAAGGTGAAAGCTAACATATGAGGGATAACTAGACAGAGCAGTAAGCAGCTTGTGTTATACCGATTGTATCGTTTTGTATTCTAGTTGCCATCAAAGAAGTGGAAAATTACATCGGAACATACTAATTGTTCAAAAACTTAAACTTACATCATATTAAACTTAATGTAAACTGCGTTTAGAACACTACGTCTTAGTAGAGATCTTTAGCATTTTATTAAACTAACGGCGGCGTTTCACCATGAGAAACAGAAATGAATCTATGGCGTCGACTGGCTCTACAAAGTTGAAGCATTCCCTAAACGGTCTTATTTATCGGCCGATTCATCGATCGTGAAACCGCTTATCGCTAAAGTTCGAATAGCGTGTGACATCTTTCCGCGACACAGAAATGTCCCAGATTCATGGACTGCATGGTCGCTAACGGTCGTGACTATCTAAGCCCTAATGTGGATTAATAGCACAACCGTGTAACCAAGGGGAAGAACCATTTAATAGTACGCAAGAAATTAAAATAATATCAATACAAATCGATACGCTTGCTATTGAATATTATATCTTGATTCGGAGTATTGCACGTGTAGTGAAAGACATTTTAGATTGTTTTGCGTTTTGTTAATCGTACTACGAACTTGAATGTTGTGCTATATATTTACTTGATTAATATAAATTGTTACCTCACATCTGTGAAAATCTGTGCAAGTAAGTCGTAACGACGACAAAGGAAACGTACATTGTTCCATTCCTTTTAAAGGAAACAGACTGTGACGTGTCGCATCAGAGTTGACAATAAGTAGATACAATACCTACAAGATAATCTACCGTGGGGCGAAAATTTCAATCAGTTAACAGCAACACTTCATAAAAAGGTAAGACCTTTTAGAAGTTTAAAAAACTACTTGCTCGGCAAAACCTTCGTTATTTCCTTATTATTCGAAGTGTTTTTATTGTGAGTATCTACGGCAGGTGTGTAGTGTTGATCGCACAAATGCAAATAGTTGGGAAGTTGGGAGTTATTTGATTTCAAACCTCCCAGACAATTTGCAATAGCAAAGTTCGTCAGCACTAATGAATGAAGGAGCACTCCAGCTTCATTTTCTTGGACCAGACGGTTCCGTACCCGAAAAACATCCTGACGATACCTTTAGTGCTTGTTCAAATGTATTGTCATCCGAATCAAACTATTCTTAGAGAAGTAAAACATTTATTATTTAAAAAATCATCTAATTTAAGATTAACTTGTTGGATCAACCATACTTTATTCAAACGAGAACCTTGGTTATCCATCTTTACCCGAATTTAATAAATATATAGAATCTCATTCTATGGATTTATCACTTAAGCTGGATATACAAAATTTGTAGTTGGAAGTACACGACTGGCTAGTTAGATCCTGTTGCAGGTACCTATGGAGAATATTTGGTCTCGAACACGTGGTATCTAAGCTAGTAAATGAATGGGAAAAATTCAGAAGTTTCAGTTCAGTTGTTAATTTTACACTGCAACTAATAAGAGCGACGAATTTGGGTTTCTAAAATGCTTTAATTCTACTATTTTCGATATGACAATGCAGTAGCATCTTCAATTTTGGAGCAAAAACCTCAACAAGACTCACCGATACATATATTTAGTAGAACTACTTCAGTAGGACGAATTGATTGACGAATTGGTTTGAAATAGCTACATCGATGCCAGTCAAAGATCAATATCTGACTGAGAAACGAAGCTTTAAGAGCAATTTAATTCCATCGAGAAGAATAGTGAAGGAAATGAAAGAAGAAGATATTAGAGAAATTGATTTCACAGAATTTTGTGGAGCTTTTAAAGGAAAAAAAAATCATATACGATATTCTGTCACATATTGCTTCATACGAAAATGATAGAGATCTTACAAGATGTTTATAACAGAAATCTCAAGGATGTTCATTTAGATCTAGCACAATGACCATGCATGATTGCTCCTGGAGTGGAGGATATTACTAATGTGTCCAATTATCAGGAATCCTTGTCAAACACAATGGTCGAAAAATTGGATGGAATTGTGCCGTCACAATCAAATACTTCTACAGTCTTGCAAGACATTTCATAGAATCATACTAGAGGTTATTATAGCTTACAATTGCCGGGAGAAAAAGATTTCCACCTAGTAAAATTGGGTCCGAATTATTGCAAGAATTTATGGTGCAAGAAGGCAACGATCGGAATGAATTGTCTTGCATCGTCTCCAGTGGAGTCGGTCCAGTGGAAAGAAATAAATCTTTCTTCCGTTATTATTCTAAATTAATGCCCGCCGCTTCTTGTACCGCACAAACCTCGCAATAAAGTAATTATGCCCGAGAGAGGACACAAAAATATACAAACACCCTGATGGAGTAAAGACCCTTGTTGAGAAGCTGGTCAATAAAATGCCACCCAGCATGTTTTTAAGGTCGCGGAAGTTTTCAATAAAAATGGACAAATTTTATGGACAAAAACAACGGATCTGAAGACCCGAAAAGTGAAACGTGAAGGGACACGGAAAAAAACACCACCAATTATTGTAAATGTAATATTCACAATTCTCCGAAAATGGACAAATGGACGAAACCTTCTTAGAAGAAAAAAACAATAACAGGAAATAGTTTATAAAAGAATTTCGCTGTTTATTAGTTAGCGTCCAAAGTCGTTGGCTACCTCAATAAAGAGGGAAAAGATGGGAAATGAACCTACATCAAAGTTGCGGTTTCTGACAGGTTTATTACTTTAAAGAGAAACCAATGACAACTAACCAAAGGATGCACCACGCAAAGTACCACTCCGAATCACTCCCGTGAGGGTTTACTAAGAGAAGGTAATTAAGCAGACATACGAATGATTGTCAGGAACAAGTCAAGATCGTCAGTTCTTCGGAATAAGTCAAGTATCGTCAGATAGTTCTTCGGAATAAGTCATTCAGGTCTTCAGACAAAATCTGCGTTCTTCGTGAATTTTCTGTGAGAGAAGGTGGACGTTTATAAAAGTAAAATTTCCCTAGTTGTATTTTTTTTTTTCGAATAATAGTTTAACTAATGTTCTAAAGACTGCATTGTTAATTAATCCAATGTCTTTTTTATTATTGTTATTAAATTAATGCAAGTTAATCCCCCGGTTTTATTTAAATAGTACCTTCCCTGAGAAAAGCCCTAAAGCAAGAACCTACGTCGTGAGTTATTTTTTAAGATAAACTTATACTTTTTCGGGCCTTTCCAGACCCATTAACGTCCCGGGATCGCTACCGGAAACCCACCGCTCTCGGGTTCGTTACATGATCAAAGCAGTGGTATCTCATATGGAAAGCAAATAAAAGAGTTATTGATATTCCTCTACAAATACCAGCAAGCTATCGTTAATGCGTCAGCATGGGTCAATTCGAAAATTCGTTTTGATCATCGTAATAATTCAGTTTTACAAATGTGTATTGATTTATTTTATCTGAATATCATCTCATCTAGTGATTGTGATATGTCTATAATTTTTAAAATTCAGCATCTCAGATTTTGCTTGCATACCTGAAAGTTTATGAGAACGTTTATCATTGTATCAAATGCATACTTAATATGTTTCTATATTTTTAACTGATTTACTAAGTATTTGTGATCGGTTACTGCCGAAAGTCAATTATCTTGAGGTAAGTGAGAATTTTGACAATTCTCTACATATCGCCAGCACTGCACCATTGTTATATAGACATATATATGTACTACAAATAAAGACGTACACGCGTACCAAAATCGCCAAACTAGAGACTTCCATCTTCCTAAATTTGAACTGTGCGTGTCTTCTAAAGGCGTTGAGTACAAGTGTATAGGAAGCTGTATAACAAAGTTCTACTCGAACTTGTTCATGTTTAGTTCATTTGTTTTTCATTCACACCTCATCTGCTTTAGACCTTTTTTAATTTACAAACGTTAATTCACTTGAACGGATTTTAACATAGTCTTTCCCTTATTTCTCTGAATATTTAATTGACTTTTTGTTGAGTCTTTTTCGGTTTATGCGGTTATATAATGTATAAATTTTATTCTAAAGAAAGTTTCTTGGAGCTTTGTTCATATCTATAGATCCAAATATAGTTAGAAGCAAACGAATTAACTCCAAAATAGTGGTTGCTGCGCAGGGAAAACTTTGAGACAGCAAATCCTTTTATTTCTATAATAAGAACAATTTATATTAAGAACTACAGAAGGTATTTCTTTTTTTTTAATTTATTTAATATTTAATTGATTTAATAATTTGTGAGGTTTAAGTCCTTCATTTACACCTCGCTTAATATTATATTAATATTTTAACTTATCGGTATGAAATCCAAATAACTATTTACTTTGGAGTACAGAAGTCTAATCTTATTTATCTCTTCCTAATGTTTTCTCAAAATATCGTTAATCAAAAGAAATCGGCTCACTTTTCGCTACGTTAAAAATGAAGGCATATCATTGGAAATATGTCACAAGTATGTGTAAAGGATTTGCTTAGCTATTAGGATGAAAATGAAAATTAAACCTCGATTGTTTGCATAGAGACAATAGATTGAAATATACAATACCTAGTTATTTAGGTCACAAGGGACGTAAATACCATTTTTAGGTCGAGGATGTTATGGCAACACATTTATAGCTCCATAAATAATGATCGCATTGTTTGTTTCACTTATTGTTAGTTAGCCTGCTTGAAATTCTTAAATTAATACAAGTAACTAGAAAATGTTTGCTGTCATGTTTTAAAAGGAAAGTTACACTATTTTTAACATAAAGATAAGGTAATTAAAAGTATGGGAGTGCTTTTAAAGCTGATCCTTTGATATAAGTTGCACCCATAATTTTCTCTAAGTGGTTAAATAATGCGAAAATAGCCGAATTGAGTATAAAAAAATCGAGCAAAAACGAGATGGGTTGGCCCCACTAATGTTAGTAACCCATATTTTCATATTTTTTCTACATTATCTTCTTTGTCATTTTTTTTTACCCAATAAAAAACGTGTATTGCTAACTTAACATTAGCGTAATTAACTTCATTTTTTCAAATCGCCACGGACTACATACCTCAGTATCCGGAAAAATTAATTCAATTTATCAATCTATTTACGCATGAACTTGCTTAGTAGTCCAATAAAATTTGCATAACAAAGCCTCCCAGCGCGAAATGTGAATAGGCACCTCCTATGCACGTTACCTAAATTAATATTATTTGCGTTATACGCGTGAATGCAATAATTTAAGGCTGCAACATCTTAACGGATATCTAGAAAATGACATTAACAACACCATGACTTACATATCTTAACTTAAACCGGTTAAATAGATTCACGAGCATCACACGCCCATAACTTAAAGTGCGTTTTCTTTACGCTACGAAAACTGTAATACGTTATTAATATAAATATCTAGCGCTGCTGTTATTCACTGCGCCCTCGTCTCATGTTTCAGCAGATATTATTCTCCTGCAAGATTAACTAGTTCTAGAAACGAGTAAAGGAAGCCGGTCGACTTTGAAAATTATGACGTTTTCCATGAAACGTGGCAAAGCCGAAGTGGCAGAGATCGATTGCGAAATATTGCGAGGAGAGTTTAGTAGAGCCGACATGGTGAAAATATTGCATAGGTTAGAGAGGTTAGTCGGTTCTGTATGGTAGAAAGTTTGTAATCTACAGCTCTCAAAAGGTTGAGTTTTATTCTGTTTATCTTTTGTATGGTTGATGATTTCAAAATATTAATTTGCTTTCTTGTCTGATCTTTAAACGATTTTGTTTTCAAAGTACGGTGAAGATCCCTGCTTTTCATTACTGTTTCTAACTGAATTTTATTGAGTTCTTCAAGGTATTATAATAATATAAATTATTCAAATGGAAAATATGGAAAATCCAAAGCGAAAATAAATGTGATCAGCAAAACGATGCACCCAATCTTAACAGCAAGTACAATATATCGATTTGAGGAGCAACACTTTTATATTGCTTTCACATATGGTAACTGCTCAACGGAGAATACAAGCTATAAAATTTGTTTTCTTCGCAGGGACCCTTAGTGTTTCGATGGGGTGTATTGACGGTTTTATGACATTGTTATAGTCACCTCCTTATCGTAAAGGATGAACGAAGTAAACTTGCGAATAGTAACTAGACATTGTGAAGGTCTCAGCAGAAAAATCTGCTACGGTTTGCGCTCGAAAGCACATGCTTTAACTCTGCCACAGTCAAGAGCAGACCTTCTTACCAGTGAGCCGTTACTACAAGAAGTACGAATACAGCGTACAAGTTGAAATATGAAACGAATAAATATAAGGAAGAGACGGCATTCATTTACTTCGTTTGCCAAGAATAATGACGGGTTCGAGAAAATCCATAAATTGTTGGGTATGTTTTTCAATTTATTGTTACATCTATCTATCAGTTTTGGAAGTATGTGAGGTGGGAAGCAGCAATATTTGCAAACGAGTGAAAATACATCAGATTAGATAGATTAGATTCAATTCGGTCTGGCTGGGAGAAAGCCCAAATGCAAGGTAAGTTATGGCTAACCAGTTTAGAAGTTTACAAAAGTATAACAAATAATGTGAGCTGTAACTTTCTAATCTGCAAAAAGCTAAATTCTTGGGCTTAACAAATCAAAAAAGAGTTTGAAATGTTATAATTTTAGTCCTTGTTTAAAATTTAGTAAAAACAGATCGGTGGGCCAATGATAAGAGAATTAAACGACACCATCGTCTATGTCGTTCGCGGATAGATGATAGTGTCTGATTCCCTTTCTCTTCCATTTGGCTCTGTCCCATGCTTGTGCTATTTCTTTTCCTGTGTATCATCTTAATTGTGCCATGTATTAAACTATGACTCTGACACTTCGGACTTTCACTTTTGGTAAAGGCGATCCATCCTGGGGTTCAACTAGTCCCTCAACTAGCAGGTGACGCCAATTACTGGCCCTCTCCCAGGCTTGTTGCACTAGCGGTTTCATATGTTTCACTAACGACGAGATTTGAAGGTCCATTCTGATTTGTTCCTTTCGCGCAAATCAGGGTGCGGCAGCGATGGCTACTCTGTTCTAATCCCAGGGCTGCCAGCTATCTCAAAACCAAGCGCCACACCCGGAAAGTATAAGTAATTAAAGGTCATAAGCATGCCAATTATAGGTAGGAGTGCACAAGGCAGAGCTGTAAAGCCTTACATTGGGCCGTTGCAATCGAAGTTCTAGAAGCCCTAATATTATTTGTAAATCTACGAGGAACTTACATTAAAGCGCTCCTCTTCGAAGAAAGGGAAACGTATTCATTTCTTTTCACGGGCGATTTTGCAAATAAAAACCTGGTACACCTAGCTACCAATAATATCTATTTTTATAGGAGAAAAGAGATCTTTTTGAGAAAGTGGATGATAAGATGCTGCGTATTAGAAACTATATTCAATTATAGCATATGATTCCCCTCACGTAATTGCAAGTCATGAAAGACACATCAAAATAAGAGCCCTCATTTTTATCTTTCGTTTCGCCCGAATATCAAGTCCATTCGCATCCGGACATAAAGTTCTACGTACTTCGGCACGCAATTGGACGTCGTTCTGTGCGTAGTTCAATCAAGTCAATGTTACTTTATACGAGGGGACGTGCCGACATCGCTTAAAGGAAAATTCGTTCTAATAACGCTCTAGCCATGCCCTGTATTACGTTGACACACATAAAACAGAATGGATCTGCGCGGATGCCCCGTCTTGCTAAATATAAAAAAGGACAATGAAAGTTATTGAATGGAATTGAAAACCATGGTGAATAATTCAGGAAAATAATGCCGCTCATTTGGCGTAAATCTATTGTTCGTAAATATGCTGCAATCACAAGTAATCGTACATACTTTCTAATTAAAATTTGAAAGTTTATAGACAGCAGAATATCAACAAAATGCTCACAGCTGGAGTCGAAAATAATTAAAGTAGGAAGACGAAAGAATAATGTGAGCGATTGTCGTCGCAGAAATAGTTTCAATTTGAGGTTAAATCTTAGTCGTAGTCGTAACGGTTTAATAAATCTGTTTTGGTAGGCAATATGTATGCACCCGGTTTTCCTAAATTAGGATGAAGAGATCTTTACCTAAGATGTTCTTCTTGCTAATTACAGCTAATAAACTTTCTTCAGAAATCGAATTTTATCACAATTAAATCCCTTTGTAGAAGAAGGGAAAATACAAACAAAAAATAACATTGCAAATATAAAATTAATCAGAAATATGTGAATTGACTTAACAAACAACTGAACGGTTATTACCGATCAACTGTGTAGTTGATTGGCCCGATTGTTAGTTTCTTCAACAAAAAACTGTAAATTAATGGCTTTTTCCAGTTCTTCATTTGCCGCTGGCTATCCATCTCTCAATATATAACATACTGCGTAGCAATAGCTTCCACCATTTACCATTTACAATGGAAATGTTTCAGCGTTTTCGGTACAATCTAAGCCTTGTTACTTCCTTTTCAGTCTCTAGCATTTGAATAATTCTTGCATTTAGCTGAACAGTTGCCTTTGCTACTTTTTTTAGTAATAATAATGAACATGTAAAGGTTAGTAGTTTGTAGTACATGTTTGTAAATAGCGTTGAATTTCATTTATCTAGTTTGCTATTTCCACCGGGCACTTCAAACAAGTATTTCTCAGGATCTGCTCCAGTCTCTTCCATGGCTCTTTCCAACCGCAACTGGAGCTCGGGCTTCTTCCCGCTGATATCTTCATCCCTTTCTTCTAATTCTCTTTTTAGGTCTGCTACTTTCAAGTTCATTAATTTACAGAATTTTGCAATTGTTTTTAACTGTGCACAGTTAGTCCAGAAATTTCAGTTATTCCCAAATATATCGCCAATACTCCACACCTGACACCAATTGTAACGTTTTTCTGCCTTTATAAACGTTGTCGGGGCTCAAAGACAAACAACTCATGCGATATATTCAATATAAAATGGATTTATTCTACACTTAACATTAAAAATAAAAAAAATCATTGTCAAACTTTTAAAAATAGCAAACTAGATAAATGAAATCCAACACTATTTACAAGCTACTGTACGTAACACTGCTCCCTCCTTAGATCTGTTCCATCCCGGAACAGGAACTACTGCCGTCAAGAAGGTACAGACATCTCACTCCTTTTCTGCACAACGATGGGACTTTTATGACATGATGGAAGCTAAATTAACAGAACATTCTAGAAGTATGGAAGAGAAATTAATTAGAAATATGGAAGAGAAATTAAAAGAATACTCTAGAAAGATAGAAGACAAATTAACAGAAAATTCTAGAAACCTAGAAGAAAAATTGATTGAGAGTTCTAGAATGGCGAATGAGGAAATCAAGAGTATAGAAGAGAAGTTAATCGAAAAATCCAACACTATTTACAAATTACCGTACGTAACAATATTTTATCTTCTACTTCACCTAGATGATCGACAAGTTCGAGTCTCATGCATCGTTCAGCAGATTTGTGCGTTGAACGCGCTTCATACAACCACACCTAAGCGAATCAACAAGCACAAATCACATTTATTCTGCAGATTTTTTGAAAGTGTGCATCAAATATCTTTCAATTCGATGTCCGTATTGTTGAAGTATAACCTCGTCGCATATCAGGTGTTGGCACTGGTAATCTAGTATTTTACCTCTTGTTTTCGATTAAAATTATAGTATTCGTTACAGCCCTGTGTAGAACGCAGCACTATATATAAAGTTGCTGTTGTATCTCCACCTATTTTTCCAAAAATTGTCCGCCGTAGTTATCTTTGCCGTAAAAAGCATATCTAAATGTAATTTGTTTAGAACCACACACAATGCGTACATTACTATTAAGATCCAGCTCGACCAAACAGCACCTTAAGCCCAGTCATGTACGCTTATCAATGTTTAAGAGCCTCTCACGGTGGTCTAATCTGCGTTGATAGTTTCTGTTTTTCTCTGTCCTCGAGATAACTTTTCGTATTGTTGTTGTCCATTCCCTCCGGTACAACACCGAAACAAGCGCTCATTATACGAACGGTTCGCCTGCGACAGGAAGACATCATGGATTCTCCCCGTGAACCTCGTTTCACGTCAGATAAGCGGATGCGACGCAGTCTTCTGCATAAATTTAGATTTCACTGGCTGATATGGTTGTACGGCATTGTTAATAAAATTAAGGGTATTGTTTATTTATTGGTATTGTTAGAAGTTTGCGTAGCAGAATCTGCTTCCTTGTTTTAATTTGTGCGAAACCCATAAAGCTAGTAGCTACCGTTATGTTGTAATTACGATACCAGAGAGTTATAACTGCGGTTATACGTGGTTTCCCGAAGAAGTAAATGCGATGAACTCTACTTTGTGATATCACTGATTTATAGTAACATTTTGCGGTCTTAAGTAATCCCATTCATGTGTTAGAAAATACTGGACATTCAATTTGAAAGTTGTCTGATTTGGTAACTTTATAATGTTCGTATTGTTAAAAGTACAAGATTCTGATTTTCGTCGTTGAGAAATGCAATTAAGAATTAAGCGCAACTATAATATATTGAAATAAAATCACATATGGCAAACTTGCAGATGAATGGCCAGAATAATGAAGTTTTCATATTGAATACTTCTTTTAATTGTAGGGCATGGATTACGTTATGAAACTTATTCAAAAGGTTATTAGACTTAGTATACAAGATGATCAGAAAGGTTAGTCTTTTCATTATGAAAAGAGCTACAGATTCACCAAATGCTGGATAAATATTTCTTTTGGAACTACTAAATTCAACCTAGTCTTTCGACAGAATAGATTAAATAAAGGTTTAGTGGAAAACATTAGGTATACATATTTTGGAAAACATAAACTATTCGAGCATAATGAACTCTTGTAAAACAACTAAATGTTCGTGAGAAGAAACAACAAATTAAATTCTAACATTCTTTCTCGCAAGTCCTCAAAGCCTTGTTGGTCTCCCGATTGTGCGGAAGTGTTACATTGCACCGTTTTAGATGAATGATTTTTACAAACGTGATTATCACATTGGCAGCAGGTTGTCGACGTTCTGTTATTTTTCTTTTTACCACATAAAGCACATGCTCGACTATGCGATGGACAAATAGGTTCGGCTGGGTAAGTTTGTTTGTATTTTTCCAAAAACACTTTGATTTCTCGGGGAAGGGTTACAATTGTGGCGCGATGTTTCGGATTTTCTTTCGTTTTTCCATTTTCTGTTTTTCGTTAGCGTAGATACAAGTGTCATGTTTGGTTGGGCGCCAAATTGATAACTTCCAGGCTCCAATTTACTATTCTGGATAATAAATTCGGGTGGTATCTCTTTCTTGTTTTTCTTTAGGGTCCCTAAAAAGGTCAACCCGTTTTTCAGTAGGTTTTCAGCCAGTGCGTAACTACTAAACCAATTATCAGTCGTTACGTTTCTTTTAGTGTTTTTTATTGGGTTCGTCAATCTGGCGCCCAAAACTGCTTGCATTCCTTTTTGATCTGTAAATGTCATATCACGATCTCTACTATCAGGATTGGCAGTTTTTCTTGACTGAATGTAAATGTTTGTATGAAAAACGATTTTATCGATCATATTCGATGAAATAATTTGTGAAAAACATTCAATCTCAGTTTTACACAGCCGAGCAGCTCCTTTCGGACCAGGGAAAATTTTCACAATGTTTTTTGACTTAATTTTTGAAATTTTTGCGACCGGTTCGTTAGCCCACAACGTCTGACCATCCTTACCGATAAAAAAAAAACGAGTATCTTGTGTTGATGGTAGATCTTCGTCTATTCTCTCCTCCCTTGCATCCTCTATTTCTTCTTCAGAAGAACTGTCATGATCGGAATTCGCAATTAACTCTGGTTCGAAGTCAGGATCGTCCGAATCGGAGTCGAAGTCAGCAAGTAAGGCAGCTTGTGGATCCTCTTCTTTTAATTCTTGAAGGAGCCGTTTAATGTTTTCTGGCCTTCTATAACGTATATTTTGCTATCGTTAGTCCCTGAATGGCGCGGATGGAAAAAGTGTGAAGAGAAGTAGGAAGAGGCTTCAAGTTTTATTGCAATATCTAGCAAAATAGAGAGAAAAACGATATTTATTTCATCACAAAAAACTAATGGATTATTATATTAAGGCTACTTAATACAGTAAACATTTGAAACGAGAGTGTGAGAATATGTAAAAAAAAAACAGATTTACATTTTGATCTCAGATGCGGGTCGAATTTGTTCACCGAATGGCGCGCGGCGGTATTGCACCGCAACAATGAGCTTATCAATTTTCAAATTCAAATAAGACTAGCCGGCGTATGTTTGATCTATATCGACCCTTCTATCCTACATCTGAAATAGTTATAAGGGAATACCTATGGGTACCGATATGCGTCGGTAATGTAAAACGACTGCGTACGAATTTTTCTGAAATGGCGGTATAAATACCGCCTTCACGCCCGCTCGAGGGTTAAGGTTAAATTTTGGAAACTATAAAAGATAGTCTGATGAGACCTTACGTGATGATATATTTACTGCAACATTCGCTCAATTATAACGATGCTAAGAATCTAATTTATTTTCCGGAGATGAGCGATCAAGATAGTCATGAACAATTATCCATTATTTCACTATTACATACCAAAGTAACAGAAAAGACAAATTGCCGAGAGTCATAAAAAAAAATGTAACTTGTACAAAGTGCGTACTTGTTCTTCTTGGGTCTCAAGATTTCACCTTTCAGATCGTACATTCTTGGAATCGGACTGTCAATGGCAGATAAAACCGAACGCCGGACAGGTGCTAAATCTCGAACCGTAAAGCACAGTTTTAAATTATGGGTATCTGAGACACGAAACATATCTGTTACACGTTCTTTTATAGTGACGACATACGTGTGTTACACATACAGCCGTTGTCGTAAATATTTTGATATAACCCGAGAAATTCGTCTGGATTTGAGATACCCACGAAATGTAGAAGAATAACGGCAAAGATGTTCTGTATTAGCAAAAAAAAAATTGTTCATTATTGAGATTTTATTCGCAATTGCCAATGGTCGTTACTAATATTAGGGAATTTAGAATTAGAGCAATTTACAGCAGGTATAAAATCATTTTTGTAGGTTCAAGCGCCTCAGAAGAAACAAACACAATTGGGAACGACCCATTACAGGTCACCATTGCAGCCCGAAAATCTTGACACTACCGTGAAAACCTACATTTACTTATAAAAGTGGTAAGATAATATAAATAAAGTTCCATGATTTAAATAGTCTTAGACTTGACCGTTATAGAAAATGTTACCGTTTCCTAACAATACATTGAATATTGTACTTCTTTGCAACACGAGTTTTAGATCTTATTCATAAGCTTTCACATTTTGATGAAGAACTTGTGGCCACATAAATGTATATTTAATCTTTTTTACAGTTTCTCCAAGAACACTGCACACTTTACAAGCACGACTATCTACCACCATTCTAATACCTGCTACAAAAAGTGATAGTTGTAGAAGAAATAAAATGTAAGATTAGCGCATACAAGGATAGATCAGATCGCGTGCTACAGTTCACTATATCTGACTCTGGGCAGATGCATAATTGCGGATACTTAACTGGGTTACTGGCTATTGTTCAAAGAGATTTCTTCGCAATCAATTGTCTATAATTTCTTGTGCAATATGAAGCTACAGGTTGGATGACCACGTGTGCATCGGCATCGGAAAGAACCATACTTGAATGATATTACGAAACACTGTTGTTGCTCTAATGTTCGTGCAGTTGTTCCCGCTATTACAAATGAGTCTTTGTGTTTCCCAGACGTACATACATAGATTTGTTTCTCTGAAATAAGGTTAAAAAATCCGAAGTCGGACACGTTTCACGTATACATATACACAACTGTGGAATAAATTATTGCACTTTGTGACTCAGATGACAAAACCGAGGCAACAATGGTTTCTGGTGATGTGATTTCTTCCAACGAAAACGGCGAGTAATCGCAATAAATATGTCCGCGAATTTCTAATGGAAATAGCTACTGTAAATGAAAGAAATCCTGTAAGGAATCTGACAAGATTGATGTCTAATTGTCCTTTATATTCAACATGGGTGATTCTTATTTTTTATTTTGTAGTATGCCTCCTTGCTGACATCTATGAAAGAAATTACTTCATAGACGCACATTACAATATGGATTTTTTTTTATTAGAAATATAGATGTGAATATCACGAGATTTGGCACTTCCTTCTGGAAGTTACAAAATATGCAAAGGAAATACTTGCCGATTTTCTGTTTCCCTTCCAATTTGGCAATTTTTGATACTTACTTATTTTTATCTTTTTTTTTTAATTTTGGTACTTCTGATTTATTTCTTGTTAATATTTCTTCATGAATAAAACCGGTAATTAAGTGGGCTTTAGAGTTATTTGAACGAACCAAATGAACTTTGCCTCAAGCTAATAAAAAAAAGTTTCATTGTGTTCTGTTGGAAACATTGAAAATAATTAAATAAGTTGTACTAAGAATATTGAAAACTAGCAAATTGGTAAAAAATTTGGGAACAAATAGCTTTTCCTTTCCGAGTTTACAAACAAAAATGGGAAAAAGAAAGTCAGCTGTGTAATTTTCCGCAGAAAATGTTAAATTTGGTAGTTAAAGACAGTTATATGTTGCGCATGTTGTTTTATTTTATAATGATTTAACAAATGGCAAAATCTTACGTATACCAGAGTGGTCTTTTTAGTTTTGCTAGTATCAGAGAGTAGCAAAGCTCTTATATTGTTTTTCACTCTTTCAAGCTAACTGTTAGAGCAGTTATGCAAATCAATTAGAACAGTCAAAGCTACCATTTTAAAGGCACTAACTGTTTCTTCCAGCAACTGGGACCGTCGACCACGTGGCCCATTCTTGGTCTAAATCAATTCTTGCTTTCGTTGACGATTTAATTCACAGTTCTTCGGTACCAACTAATGTTATCTTTGTGCTTCAATTGTAAGAAGAACTAGTTTTCCCAAATTTGTCATGCTGTTGTTTTTGGATTGAGGTGTTCCTTGCTTAGTTGGCGCATAGCAGAGACTTATTTTTTGAGTGATTGCTGCCTTTGATGCTCATGTTCTGGAAACGTCGTTAAGATGCTAAGAAGTGCGTTTACGTTAGAATTCGCAGTATCAGCGAGAAATTACAGACTAATGTGGCGCTTCATTACCAAAAATACAAACCAGCTCGACGAGACACTGATCCTCTCCGAAAGTTGGATCTACCGGACAAAGTAGGCATTTTCCTTTATTGTTTTATGTAACATTACTTCCAAACTACTGCTACTGCTCTGCATTAAAAGCTTTACTTAATGTGATATGGAAAAGTGTTGTTTTTTTTGTATCGACCAACACCAAACCACCGGACCTGGAATCTACATTTCTACAGAAACCTTATTTTATATTTTTTGTTGCTTCACTAAAAATATAAGTACGTCTTGCGGTTAGTCGAATAACTGACATAACTGAACTGCGAGGGTAACTGCTAGTCGGCGAAAAATATAGGAATGAAGGGTTGGAAATGAAATAAAGGGTTTCTATCTCACAAAGGTTCTATTTAATAAATTAGACGACCGGTTTCGAATTTAAAAGCAACACATCTTCAGGCCAGAATTTAAAGTGGAAGTATCAGAAGTTTTCGAATAATTAAAATTGCGCATTCAATTGTTCTTCTACCACAAATATCTGCAACCTGCATCAACCTAATTTCTCGTTGAATCACTATTAGTAATTAAATGGTCAAAGAAGTAAAAATAAAATTGTATAAAGTGGACAGGGCAAACACATGAGAAAACTTCTAAAGTTATAAAATAATGATAATAATTAGTATTATTTAAAATTTTAAAGCTGAAATATACTTCAACGGAAGGTGTATTTTTACAGAAATACACAAATTTTTGAAGGAAGAAATAAATCATGGTAGATAATTACTACCATATTGAAGTAACTATATTTTTTAAATTTTTTTTAAGCGAATTCATTCTAAATGCTTGGCAAACTAAAAATAAATATTTTAATTCGCTTCAAATTCGCACAACATAACTTAAATATGAATGACGGGTCGTATAAATATGACGCCCTTTCACATTTCAAACACACTTCTTAAAACTGAGGAGTATGGCCAGAAGATTAAGTGCTCAATAGCTAGACGACGTTTATTACTAACTAGTGTACAACTGGATAAATGGAACCACCTTTACATAAATGTAATCGTAAACTTGAGATTATAATTTATAACATAAACCGTTATACAATAACAATAAGTAGTGATAGTGTTAACTTCGGGCGGGAATTATTGCATTTACTACTTGTACCAGTTTCTCGTATTTTTGGAAACATCAATAAAGAGACAAGCAAATGCCTTAGATGAAAAAATGCAATAAAACTGTTTTTGTGATAGGACCACTCATGTTTTTCTATCTAATCTAAAGATAATGAGGTAATGGAAAAAAGATGGTCCAAATCTCACAAAACTTTTTAGTAGGGAGCTATACACAACTACCTGAAAGCCACCTAAGGATGAGGAGATAAATCTGTAATTGAAATAAGATTATTAAATTAAATATTAACAATTTCTAAATATAGATAATTAATGAATAAAGTGGTAAACGTAAATAATGAAATGAAACTAATTGTAAAAGGAAAAAAAATTATAACTTAATCTTACTTTAGTACTTTATTTAATAACCTTACTTTAATTGTAAATTATGATGGCTTTCAACTGGCCTGAGGATGAATCGTGCACAGTTCGAAACCAGTAGCTACTTATTAAAGTTTGTGAAATTTGGTTAATTTTTTTGGACAACATGGGCTATTTTGATCTACAGATATTTTCCATATATGTTGATTATTGATCGAATCAATTAAAGTAATAACTGTATCTTTTTTTTTTACAATTTCACCATAAATCACTCCTGATATTGCCCGAGTTTATGATCATTTACCATTGATGATAATAAAAAATACAGCAGAGACAGCAGAAATATTTCTTTAATTAAAAATTCAAATTTCGAAATTCCCCCCTTTGTCATATAGAAAGGAGCCAACAGCAACCTACATACTTCAGACTGTTCTCCGTTGCCTGACGATTAAAGGTTTACAAAATACAGCGGAGGGTAATAAATAAAAATAATTGCTTACGTTATATACGACCAAAGGGAACAATGAATTAATTGGCATTACAAAAACGTCGCCATTTTCAATTGTAATTGATGTTCAAAATGAATTTAGGATGCGCGCTCGGTCGGGAAAAAAAAGGTAACTGCAAGGCACGAGACTACCGACAGACAACTTTCTTTTGTGTAATCGAATGTGTTACACATTTAATTTCATTCTTCAGAGGCAGCCAGCTAAAATAAATGGTGTACTACTTATCTATTTATATTATTCGTTGTAATGGTAGGTGCTAGCGTAATGGTGATACTAGAAACGCGATTCCGAGTCAAGATACCGTGCGAAAATAATGTGTTCTCTCGCTTTTTTTATTGTTATTACTTTATTTCATGTATGTCAAGGTATATGTGTGAATAGAATAGTCCATGCTCTTCAAATCTACGTCGTAGATAATGCTTAAGTTGTAACCATTTGACGTTGACCAAACACGCGTTTCTTTCCTTGTTCGACTTCGGCGATATGCCGTGCGATTTTGACACAGATTTTTTGGATACTTCTTCCGCGTTAACGCACACAAAATAGCGAATTCTAATTGGCTTCGATTTTGCAAAGTTGGACTTTTAACAGTCAATTACTATGACAAAAACGAGGTGGGGAATTTGACAGGAAACGGCAACTTTACTGTTCGCTTCACCTACCTTTTCACTGCTCAAGGTGATCTATAGGATATTACTCTGTTACATTGTCTCGAAGTGTGTTATTTGATAGGCTTGCGTAAATAGGTTATGAACTAAGCATAGCAATGACAGTGACGCCAAAGAAAAATGAACCATTGATTTTATAAACGCCTGCATGAATGATTTAAATCGCTGAAACGATAAATACGATGCAAGAACATATGAAATAGTAGAAACTAGTACTTCATCATACAACTAATTTTAAGTCAATTGAAGATGATGTAAGTACATGTTGAAATCTGCGATTGCCTCCTTCTACGTAACATTTTTTACGTAACATACCTCGCTTCTGTCATCCCACGAAAATCCAGCACCACATTCTTTGTGGTGCGTAGTCAGAAACTTAATTTGAAAGAATTGTTAAGTACAAAAAGGCGACATAGCAGCATCAGTCTTATGATGGAAGTTAAAGAATGCGGATGCTTACAATTTCTGGGCGACCTGAAGATCGTCTGACGATATTTTCAATTTTGGTCTGTATTCTTTGGCAAGAGGGCAAGAACATACTGCTAGTCAATTATGCCGACGGCATCCTGATATTTAATGACCAACCTATTTTTTAAAACGTTTTAATTTGATTTGAGTTTAAATGAAGCAAACATTGCTGTTTAACATCGTCAAATATTCCAGAATTGAGTCATAAGTGTCTACTATGTTTGCTTCAAATTACAATTCCAATGGCCAATTATCGCCATATCGCACTCGGGCGTGTAGTAGAATGCAAAGAGTTTTTGTCATATGAAAGAGAGCTGTTAATGTTATTTTGGATATAGTGCCGTGGGGCATCTGCTGGGAGGCCCCTAAGGAGTTGAGTATTACGGTTACGACGTGGTGTGCCTAGGACTTGCTGCGTTATTCTCATTCTGATATACAAACTGCTTTCAGCAACACCACCCATGATTATATCATTAGCTTTAGAAGTTTTGCTTCCATTCGACATACAACGTCGAAGGATCAGAGCCTTTAACCGGATAATGAAATATCATTTGACTTCCTACGTTTCTTAGTCACATGGCAAGTGTCTCAACGGACTGTGTTAGCGGTGAGCTTTTTCAGGTTGGTCCATCTTTTTTATTTTGAAAAATTTAGTTATTTAATTTGTACTTTCACTACTACGCGGTGTTGTTCTTGCATCTTTTAAGAATGACTGCAAATAGCTTTTACCTGAGTCAATAAAGGATTATGAATAGATTATCATCATTGATATTAAAGCAAAGGAAATCCAGAATGGGGCAATGACTAGAGAAAGGAAAGACAATAAAGAAACAGTTTGCTACACACGCCTTTGGAGTGACGGGAAACAAAATGGAATTGTATTTAGACAAAGAGGATATAGTGCACCGTATAGAATCACAGAACATCAAAATAGGTGCACAAAAAGGACCCACAGGTAGGCCAGATGTCGCTAAACACATTTACCAAACAGGAGATAACATTGATGATTGTGATTACGTCAAGATATTTGCTGAAAGCAACCACTATCACCAAGAATTCTAAGGAAGTTATTGGAAATAATGAGGAACATCAGCAACATTAATAGAAAAGGCAGTTCCAGACTAAGCAACACATGGAGGTAATAGTAAACCATAGAGAGGGTAGCCTACAATAAACGGAACCCGAGTAGAATCAGAAGCGGTCCATCAGATTGGAAAGGAAAAAGGAGCAGGAGATAATATCACTTGAAGAGACTAAGATACCTGTCCAGCTGCGTGAATAGGATAACTAATAACGGAAGTAGTTAAAACAGCGGTAATTGGCAATTTGTGTCAAACAACGTATGTGTTTTAATTATAACAAAAAATATATGTCATTTGTTACTATTTAAACTGCATTTGGCAACTTTTAAGGTACATAATCGCTCCTTAGAAAAATATCTGCTTTACTAATTTATATCACTTATTAAAGCTTCATCAAATTCAATTAATACGTATTTAGGTACAGACCAGCATCGATGAATAAGCAATTCTCAGAAAAAGAATGCACTATAATTAGCAAAACAAATGGAAGCCTTCAAGCTTAAACTAATTTATCATTTGAAATACAAGAAAAAGAATAAAGAAGTGGTACCGCGTCGCAAAAAATATGAATAGTTTTTACCTATATGGTAAGCCAGAGCACGTGAATATGTATACAACGCACAGCCTCTCTTACGCTTTATGAACAGCAAAAGAGGTACAATAGAGATTATAGAGTCATTAACCTCGATTATACGATTGGCAATAATGCAACAGAAATGGCTATACATTTATGTAGAATTAAACCAGGAACAAGTTTTTAATCGCAGTTTTTAAATACAAGACGCGTTCTTATAGGGTGTAACAAAGCAATAAACCACAGGTCTATCCTTTACACTAACGACGCTTCCTGTCTTAAAGAGAAATTAATTATGCATACGGCACGTTAAGGTAAGAGAATTTTCAATAAAAGTTTATGAAGGAGCAACGAGGCACCTTGGTAGTACGCTACTTCACCTTACAAGCGACATTAATATTAATTTCGTCATAATTTTTCGCTCGGACTTCATTCAGAAGTGCACGACCTGAATTTAGCACCAAAGGAGGAAAACACTCTCACTGGCAGCTGCTATCGTTGGTTAAGTCGTAAAATAGCACTAAATTAAATCTTACTAGATAATAGATACATAATTTAGGGATTTCGTTACTCAACAAATTTGATGTAATCTAGAATATACATTTAATATGCGGCGTAAATTATTTCACATTTTACCTTCGAATAGGCTGATTTTTTGATTGGCCTTTATTTTAGTTTGTTTCTGATGATCAGATAAATATATCAGGATTTTCATGAATACAACTCGACATCTGCAATTATATCTTCTATTTAAGGGTCGTTTTGTACATGGCTTCACATATTTTAAAACTAGTCCAATCCAAGCGTCCCAAGGAAAATTTTAATGGCAATGAAGATATATCTATAAACTCCGATTAATGAAGATCACGAAATAGAAGGAAATTAATAATACCGATGCCTTCACGTAATCCAAAAATATTTTATATCAATCTACAATCACGATATTATTCATCCATCGTTAAACCAGTGTTTTGTGTCCGTAGGCTCAATTTTACGAAAATAATAAAGAATGACTGAGAAATAGGAAAAAGTTAGCACTGCATCAACTGACCAATATTTTTCTAGATCGATTAATGTATTTAAAAGCCTTTCCGAAGATTTAACACCTAACTTAATAGCAATGTTCCATAAAAGTAAACCGTCTTCATTAAATCCAACTTTAACATGTGATCTTCTGTTTTACGCTGCTAATAGAATAATCAAGGATGCATACGTTGACCACGAAAAAAACAAGCTGCCTTAATCAGATGGTTTTTAGACATCTTATTTGCAAATTGCAGATTTCTATGTTTTTAATAGCATCTTACAATATGTTTTGTTTTCATATTCTATCAAAGATTCTGCCAACTTGTAACATTGCTACAGAAAAGTTAGAAACCCGAAGTAAGAAAAAAATAGTGAGAATAAATTCATAACCATATTAGAAATGGAGGGAGTTGTATTGTCTTTTATCATACGACAACGATCCCGGTGGACATTAAATCCCATTTAAATAAAGAAAACCCTATCTATTTCACGTACCAACATGTCGGGGTCGTGTCGCTGCCGCGGCCGATTCGTCGGTGGGATCGGTCTCCCCGTCGGTGTCGCTTCTATTCTTCTTCTTTACCTTATGAACTCAAGCTGATATCATTAATGGCGACTGCGTTTAAGTACAATATTATTACAACAATATTGAATTAGTATCTTTGAGATAGAGCCAATGCAAATGATATTTCGCCACTGAAATCGGTCGACGATGTGTCAGCAACTGTGAATGGTGTCGTGTTGATATCGGTGCCGTGCCGAGATGTCGTTGCCCAATTAATGACTTCAAAATGGTACCATTAACCAACTTTTATTCAGCCATAAATTCTACAGTTTTATTCGTGTAACAAATAGTGTAGGGCGACGTGCGATGATACTCATCATAGGAATTCGCAAAGAAAATAATTAGAGCAATTTAGAACAAGTCGAAATATAATGTATATGTTTGTATCCCAATTTTAATGGGAAGATTTTACGTCTAGAAGCTAATGAAGATAAATTCAGCATCGATAGTCCTTCAAGATAAAACTATAGGTTCCTCTCAATGAAATATGATTTTCACTGCACTTTTTTAATCTTATCCGAGTGAAAAGCTTCAAACGGTAAAATAGTACTCAAAGTTGGGCCAAATTAAGCTGGTAGAGAAATTATTCCAATAATTTTGGTGAAATCACTAGTTTGACGTTTGATGAATCTGCAAAGTTTAAAAGCTCTGCATATAATATAGCCGATTTCTAGATGGGATCTTAAAGAAACGTCTGCTTAGACCTTTTATATGGTCTATACCATCAAGAGGAGCATCATTGATTGAACAAGGATATTTATGTTATTGCAAAGATTGCCAGAATCAGCAGAGACTAGACAGACTCGTGTTTTGTCGACTCTCGAAGAAACCTGTAGGCAACACCAACCGATTCTCGTGAGACGAATAAACACGAGTCTGTCTAATCTCTGCTAACTTTGTGAAGCGCACGGAAAGTGGCGAACTTTCGATTACCGGCATAAGCTTCATATTGTGTTGCTATCTTTCCGTAGACGAAATATTTTAAATTCTAAATTAAATAAAATACAATTTATTATTAGCATAAGCCCATAATTCTGATCACTGCACCCTAGATTAATTAGTACCACATATAGACTTTTTTACACATAATTCACAATGAAGCCCATATTGTTAATCAGCGTAGAAGAATATAGTTGCTACGTATTATTGCGAAGCATACACTCGCACGAAGTGCTGAAATATCACTGCTGCTGATATTGCTCTATTTGACTGGTTCAAATATCAAAGCCGCGGGAAACGTTTTCTCATTACAATCGTTATCGCATATGCACTTGGGGTTGTTAGGAGTAAGAAATTCACCTGACAGACAATAATAGTAAATCACGAGAACTGCGGGTTATTCCTCGAAAGTAAATCGGTTTACGTAGAACTTATTACCACTGGAGGTATTCCTGCACAATCAGCGCTTCATCGCTTGAACTGAAAGTCGGCAATCTATGAAACGCTAACGAAAGCAAATTACTAACTGCGAAATATATATTGCCTCCCAAGCTTTTTGCCTTGGCTAATACATCTCATGCAGCTTGAAAAATATATCAGTTTTATAGTTCCCATCCCTTTATTAATATTTAACTTCGCTCTGGGCTCGTTGGTATTATGAAGAAAATTAATAATCGTTATGTAGTCATACGATGCCCAAGGAATTCTATGGAGAGTTGCATATGACTTTGAAAATGTAGTTTGGAAAATAAAGGGTACGCCTTTAACAAATGATTCTCACTGTTGGAACCTTTTTAGCTTTGGATGATATATTTTAGACATATCTCAATACGTATAATTCACTCATTTCCTTCAACCTAAAGCAAGTTAATTTAAAAAGTTGTGTACATGCATAGCATCGTCTAAATATGTTTTTGAAATATTGAAATTTAACATATGATTGTTTATAATACATTTGCATTTTAGCATTGGATAATAATTCACATAACATGGTACACCCCCACTACTTTTCTTCTTGGTTTTTGCATTTATGGTGTAGCAATTCTGCTAGTCCTTCTTATCAGTACTCATGCATATTAGATGAACGGATCCCCAATATTGCTAGGTGGTACGAGTATTTGAAAAGGCCGTCTGCAAAACATTCGTCAGCTGCATATTACCTCCCATAACCGTGTGCCGGATATATATTATATATAGGGTGAATCCATTATACTTTTTAAAACTGTAATTTCTTGAGTCGTGCTAGATACTTAGAAATTGCCGAGCAGCAGGCTGTGTTACTGTACATGATGCGCCTCTTTTGTCTTAGGTCCGGTAAGAGATAATTATGCATATTTGCTGGCGTTAGATACTCAGGAACAATGGCGACTGGTGCACTGTGGCTGCGGAGTAGTCTATTTCCGCTACATAACGTGTACATTGCTACTACGCAACGGAAATACACGAGGAAATGGAGACATCGTAACTGACCTCCCATTTACGTTACCACCAGCTACCACCGCAAGCAAACTAGTTCAACCGAATGCCCTCCCTTTTTTCAAAGAAAATAACAATTTTCTTCGATGAGTTGAGTACCAATTCTCATGAATTCAACTATTTGAATTATTCAGATTCGATCTCTCTTTAGCTTACCTGAATAACTTTCCATTCCTGTGGATGGTGTAGGGTGTAGATGTCGATGTCTTCGGTTTCATATAATCCATGGGGACTCTGTGTGAGAGTAATTTAAATAGGAGGAAGAGAAACCAAACAAAGGGCCCTTTGTCACGAAAATTATCCTTTTTTATAGTTAATATAACACATCTTCGGGCAAGAATACCCTTACTTTAATTCCAGCCTGAAGATGTGTTTTATATAACATGAAACGGATCGTCCAAACTATTAAAAAATAGAGTTCTTGTGAGAAATGACTTTTTCTTCAATTTTTGCTCCTTCCATATACTTCGACTCCTTTCGTTTCTGGAATGCTCCACAGATATGTGGCAAAGGGGTTGAACTAAAGAACAGGTCTTGAGGAACGCTTGCAGTTGCGTATTAGATCTTTGTTTGCCAATGAAGTAATTTAGTAACCAACCATCGTGCTATAAGGTACCAAAGAAAAATCAGAAATCACAGCTGCCAACCAAAAGCATAGTTCTTAAACCAAAGTGCTTGAAAACTGTGGTTGGCAAGTTCTACGCATTAATAGGCGATAATCCGTCGTACTTTAAATATAAGTTCGTTTTTACAAGAATTGCGAATCAGCTAGTGTGTACTTAGTTATCCGTTTGAAAATTAATCTCATAGGCCTATGACATCCTATAGCACTATTTTGTAAATGATCTATGGTGAAGAATATTTTCCAAGATTTTCCATTATTTGGAGGTATTAATTTGTTCCGAAAATGGTAATATACAAGCAATTGCTGGGAGCTGTTGAATATATATATATATACTACACAATTGGCAACAATGTGCCCACGTCAATAATTCGTTAATAATAACTCGTCAATTTCGATTTTGGTTGTTTTATTTACTCGGTAATTAATCAAACAAGCATCCGCAAGCTACCAACCAACTTCTAAACTTTGGTGGGACGAGTTTGCTAATAGATTAAAGGTAATAACTTTATCAACAGTTGATCAACTGTTTTTCAACAATATTTGATTGGTCTGGCCTTACCTTAATTTCAACCACGTCTTAACTTTGAGTCGTTGAAACTTTCGTTTCCAATCCTCCAAGAAGTAGAGAAGGTACAAACATCATTATGAAACGTACCTCAGGTAAATTTCTAAGTGGTTTATTGACGACCTATCTTTCAGTCAAATTCTGTAATGTCGTCTATTGACAACGACCTTTGTTAAAGCGATAAACATAATACTTTTATTCCATAAATTCCTAGGATTCGTTCTTAATCTAATTCTTAGTAAGAAACGTACCAAAAAATTAAGAATGTTTGTGAGACATTCGCAGAATACTACTAAAACCATATATTCCAACAATAATGAACCTGTTTTGCCGTTACTGAAGCTTTGATACCGACTATCATCCGATGTACAGAATTGATGTTGAAGTAAAAACAAAAACCCTTCTACAAAGTAGAACTATTAGACCATTAAAACCTAAAATAATCAACAGGAAGTCGTAAAAATGGTCGCCATTATGCACGCTTTGAAAAATTGTCCAAGATCATTTTTCCGCTACATTAACGAAACTTTCATGCTTCAAGCGCATATAGCAACTTCACAAATTATATCGAGACACCGGACGTAAAGTATATGAAAGCAACAACTAATGTATTTACGATTAGCCGCTAACAGCTTTCATACACATTCTCTATACACAGTATATTACGTGCGAAAGAATTATATTAATAGTAAATCTGTCTTCACTCCAATGCCGTTTTAATCATTTAGTGGAACGCGTGTATTTATAATTTAAAAGCCGTATAGAAGGAATCAATAAGCAATAATTTCTAAGGCGGGCTCGTAAATAGGTTCGCGCTTTTCATATTTCAAAAGCTGTCCTTTTTTTCAACCGTTTTATATAGGAGTAAGGGCATATAAATCTCCGTTTGCAAATAATTACTATCCTATTTAGCCACGTGATTCTGATTTAAGCTCTAAAATAATTAATCGACAAAATAAATATGTGCACACGTACATACGTACAAGAATCTACGCTCGTGTGTATCTATATCATGTTTCCATGCGTTGAGCGCGTATGTCTTTCGGCTATACAGCAATAAATTGCATTCTGTGAGCGGTTTCAACAGAGCTGTTGTATGGAAAACGTGAGAAAATTTATCGCAATACACTTGGGGTGAAATTATGTAAATTGTTTTGTTTGCATATATGGATCTCAATGAAATAGGTTAACGTTTTCACATATGTGAGATGCTTTTATTCTAAATGCATTTGTGTATCGTTTACAAGCAAAGCAGGATTTCTCTGATAAATGTACGAAATGAAACAATTCTTGCCTTTAGCAAAGTAATAATGTCTCAGGCAGATTACAGGAAATGCATTTATCATTATTTTGCACTCTCTTGATGGTAGCTAATATTTATCGAGCTTACATTACCAATTATCAACTTTGTGTTAAAGACAGTAAGTTACCAAATGACAGCCGTGCACCAACCGTTTGAAAAATTTTGTTTTTTTTTTATATTAGATTTAATATAAGTATACAACGTGCTCCTACGAAAGATAATTTCATCCCTGAGTAATTTAAAGAAAAGATTTTCAAATAATTTGGCAAAAAGTTATGCATGGTTAAAAATTATATTCGAATATATAGTGTTCAGTTTTCGCATCGCACAATACGGTTGGGTTCTTCAAATGGGGCACCCTACGTACTAATACGTTCTTGGATGAATTGCTGCAATTCAATTCTTGACAACTTTCTTCAATGTTCCCTATACCAACTTATTTTGGTTTTTGAGATAATTGACATACTTTAAGACTACCAAATGCGAAATGCCGCTGTTCCTTTAACGGCGGATTTGAAATGATATATGATGATTAAACGCCCCATTTGTCAGAGCAGAAATTCAAATTTTATTCGATTGGGCATTGAAGTTTTGGGCAATATACCTTATATTCTAGCGAGCAATAGAATAGATAATAACATAAAGCGAATAAAGAAAAAATACCAACAGGATCATCTTGAGTATACCGTAGAGGTTTCCTGCTATTAGTGATGTCTTAAAAACTCGAAGTAGAAAAAAAGAATCTAGTGCTGCAGATGCAAAATATTAGGCTTTTATTTTCTAAAGCTAGTTATTAAAAATAATCTGTACAGTTTAATTTATGAATACAATTTCAACATCTATTCGAAGTGTAGAAGCCTGTCATTTCTTGCGTCTTGTTGATATTTTGTTAACACTTCGGGAGTATTTTTTATGTAGTATATAAAAATTTCTATTTAACAACATTAAAGTATCGGCGCACTCCGCACCATACAAGTTTAGTTATTAACCCTGAACAATTCCTTAAGGATGAGTGGATTCCCGTTACCAACGGTATTCGGTCACACAGTCCTTGCTATCACTATTACTAATTTCTATTTATCTAAATTCAAGAATGTTTTAGATAACTTTTTACTGCCGAAAACACTTAATGTGGGATTTATTTTTGCTGTTTATTATTTATAGGCGCTCGTTAATTTACCAAATAGTATATCTTAAGAAAAAATGATGGTTACTTCGAATAGATGCTGGAATTGTACTAAAAAGGATAACATTTGCTCATTAGTTTTTTATGAATATCTTAAGCGATAGAAGTTTGTAGCATTATATTCCAGCATACATGTTTTTGAACGAAAAACTTTCGCGCATGGAATCACATTTAGTTTACTAAAGAAGGACGCAAATGTTAGAACTTGAGGCTAGACCGTTTTGTAGTGTCTATTTGATATAATTGATCTTTTACTGCATTGCCATGTAAGATGTTTAAAGAAACAATGACATTGCGCGAAAATCTTTATGAAAAACTAAACCAGAAAGGTATAGGTAACGTTGAACAAAGCTGACATCAAGAGTGGGATCCAGAAACGTAAACATATACAGAATGTTCTACTAAAAAAATGCAGCTTGTATCGTCTGTAGAGTAAATTGAACACTTTGTGCATTAAACATAATACTATAACATGCAGTACTTATCTCCAGATAATTTTTCTTTAACATTTTTTTTTTCTAAATGGCTCAGGAAAGAAATTATCTTTCGTCCACGCATTAGGTGCACATGCTACATAGTTTTTTTTTATTTACGCAATTTTAATTATTTCTAAATACTTTAATATAATAAAACAATGTAACCCACGCTTTGGAATACGCATATTAAATTGTAAATAATCTGGCAAGTATTGTAATGTTACAGTTTAAATTTGTATCAACTTAATATATCATGAATTATATTACACCTTATATTCGGAAACAGTTGACTTAGTTTTCTTTCGTAATGTTGTACATCTTGAAATTTCTTCAAATTCATACATCGATAAATTCTATTTATGATGCATCAAATCCTGTAAACACAGTCTCATAATAATGCGAAAGTGTATTTCTCCTTCCATCATCGGGACAAAAGGCAAATTTTATCCAGAAATTTTTACTGTGAGATTTAATGAAAGTTTTACTCATAACATTAGTCACGGCGCTGTAGTCTCAAAACCAGGATCTTCAATGATCTTTAAGAATATTTGGATGTTCCGATATAACAACATATTTCAATTTCTAGCTTCAACAATTCCCCTCGAAATATGAGAACATGGAAATATATTTAAAGCTCCACTAAATTCACATATTACTGGTCCTGCACATGTTCTGATGCTAATCAAACTTACAACTTTAGGGGAATTATGTGTCAGAGTGCAAGGCTTTTCCTTATTCATACCAAATTTAAGCTTAAGGTTAATGGATGAGCTCTCTAACGATACTTTTATTAAAAACTTGCACATTTAGTATTTTTATTCACACTACGTGATATATATATAATGCCAACTCTTGACGTCCTGTGGTACAACACACGAAGAGGTATATCGCAAAACGCAGTTTTTGAGTTGTGTGTTTTTCCACAAATATCATAGATTAACTGTACGTGTCTTACATAAAGTATATTCTTGCAAATGCCACTATGTTGTGCGAGATGAGAGATACTAATGTAGAAGTTTTCAAAAATATTGCACTTTTACCTCCTCGTACATACACATCAATATGCACCATTACGGCTCACGTGGTAAAACGAAATGACTAAAACGGTTAAGCAAATAAGAAGGAAGGAATTGCTTGTTATGCCCATCATGCGTGGATATTGTTTTCTTAACACTTTAACTTGACGTTGTTTGAACTGCTTCCCATTCTATAAACTATCAGGAAACCTGTTCAAAACATTGACAAGTAGGTCTTTGTATGCATCATTGAGGTGTGTTGCTTATTTAAGTATTATTACTTGGGAATATTTCTTAAAATATTGATCTAATATTGGTTATAGCGGTAAATACGCAGGATCTCTACCAACGATTCCTTATTTTCACAAAAAAGAATAATGAGTAGGAGCAGAACCTTAATCCATCAACAAAGACGTCTAGTTGTTTTCACATTAGGTAGATAAAAATGCTGCATGTGCTTTATGCAATTGCTAAACATGCTCTACAGTAAGTTGTTAAGTCAAAAGGGTTTTAACCTAGCCTCCAATGCATTCCCATTGAGCGCCCTCACATTTACCGACACGATAACAGCAACACATCGACACCTATACCTTTGTCATACAAATATAGGGAACCGTTTCTCACTTATTGAAGTCGTATCGTTGCAGTTGCCGATCTGTTGGTGAGTTTCATAAATACAAGCCAATCATTTGTTACAGCATTAAGTGCTGCTTCCACAGGCTTAATTTACCAAACCTTAACTTAATTTTAAGAAAAGTTTCCATTTCACTTAAATTTTAAGCTTAGTTTTAATAAGTAATTTTAATTTAAATTTTTGTTTGCTATTGATATCACGTATTGCTTAACTTTAGTTATTGAAATAATATCAATTGGAAATTCCAGATGTTGCTCTATTTCCGACAGAAAAATTAAAATAGTTTCCTTCGTTAATCTAAGACGTCGGAGGAATTCATCATATAAATGAAATAAATCAATTCTAGGGCGAATGTTTCGAAGAATGACATGGTCAGCTATTTCAATAATTTCCGCATCGTCATTCAACTCGATATCCGTAACCGAGGCTAAATAGGCAAAATAAATAATAAGCCGCAAAGGCAAAGAGCCACTGAGAGTACTCTAGCGACTTTTTCAATTGTACTTATGAACGAGATTTTTAAAGTTAGAATGCTTGCTTTAAATAATCAAACGGTACATACAGTACGACTTATAATATGGAAGGCTTAGCTCAAGCTAAAGAAGAAATAAAGTTGTGTGAACCGCGTTAAGTGGAATTGGTCCTTAAGGTGACAGTATTTAAGTACGATATTATCATATTGCTAGAATTAGTGTTCTTGGGAAAATAAAAATAAAAGAGTCGACAATAAAATGGGTGGACGACTGGTCGGTAAATGTGAACAGTGTCATGTTAGTATCGGTGCCGTGCCGTAATCGCGTTCGTGCTGTTGTCGGTTAAGATAAAAGCGCCCATTCAATCAGCCAAAAGTACGCACTGTTAGAACTGTAGAATGGAGGACCAACTTATTGCTGTAGATCAGATATACATAGGTACTTGAATTGTCCAATGTGCAAGGCTTAGTTAATGTTTACATCTTACAAGGACCAACAAGGAACACAGATGTTGTAGACTTCCGCTATCGTTGTTTTTTTTAAGAATCTTGGTTTCCGGGTGGAAACCGCGACGTAATCGCATGAGCCTGCAAAAGTTTCCTTCTCAGTTGCATGGAGCTTCTTCCGGGCCGCCACATGTTGTGACAGACAACCGCGGTTTCAACCCGGTAACCAAGATTCTTTAAAAGAAAAAGAACACAGATTTTCAGCAATTGGGGAGAGCAGATAATAGTATGAAACCCACCATAACAGAATGCTACTTTATAACAAACGATGTTTAGACTCATTAGATCATGGAAGAAATTTTGATCCAACACTTCTAAAGGTACTTTCCTTTTACTAGTTTACTTAATTCATTCTGAAAGTAAGAATTTTGTTTGTCATTTATCTACATGTACAGACTAGGTAAATATTTAATTGAGATAAGTGCATATTATCTAGGATCATCGCGTAACAGGCATATTAGTGTGCGACCTGGTTCCTTGTTTATTTTAAAAATAATTAAATTAGCAGACTTTCTAGCAAGCTAATCCGCTTCACTTTCCTCGCACGTCTATGCTTCAGAATACATTTGCAGTAATATTGAATTCTTCCCGGTATACGCGTAAGTAATATATCCATAACGATGTGAGTTTCTACATAGATCAATTTTTAGTTTTCATTTTACTTATGATATGTTTGCAATTAAACACAGATTTCAGCCAAGAAATTGTGCGAATTAAACTATCCGCTGGTACTGACCGATTAGTTAATCTAGGAATTTCATATTCTACGATATCGAATCTCACATCTGTTAATGCTTCGTAAACGAGATGCACAGCTCTTAGAGATAAATTATTTGACATTAGAAATCCATTTATCACTCAACGTCAGGTGAAAATTAAATTGCCTTCGGTTACACAAGTGATTAATTTGTTTAAAATTGTATAGTCATTTGAAATGGTGTTGCTACAAATTGTGGTCGGTCATTTCATTTACCTGTCGCGGTTTCTCTTTCTTTTTTTAATTTCTCGTTTATTTCGTTTATCGTGTCCCTATATAGGAAATATAGCGTTTAAATTTAAATAACGTCTTATTACCGCTGCGTAAAGAGGAACATACTTTACATCTGCAAGCGTTATCGCTTATATAACGTTTTAACGTGTTGTAATAATGCAAAAAGAGATACAGTTATTAACATAGCGTACGTATAAGGCAAAATAATACTTAATTAACAGCACCTGTAAGTCAGAGGTCAAGAACATATACCGACAAAAGAAGCGTCCGCCTATTGAGAAGAAATATTCTCACTTGACTTGAGGTCTATGAACTTTTTCTTCTTGAATAGCATCTATTGTCAAGGTGAGATCATATTTATCGACGTACCATACTTGTAAGTAACATGTCAAATGAGGGATTACCTACGTTTTTTTGTACTGCTAATGTCGGGATATCGTATTACACGAGATGTTAACGCTTAGCATTATTTGTAATACGCTCTTCGCACAAACAATGGCGCTTTTATGTTATTGTCAGGGCCGCTCTCATACTCATACCGTTTGTGAGCGAAAATATCAGGAGGAAGGATAAGATTCCCTTTCGCCCTCGGAAAAATAATATCCTTACCTTTACTCCATGATAGTTGATAGAAACGTGTATTGAATATTCGTACCTGTAACAAAGAAGAGATACGTAATGTTAGAACAGCTGAATATACATCAGTTGTATTTAATATTACACAGTTGATTGAATGTCCCCTAACATTGTGCAAATATTTTTTCAACGCATACTGAATTGAGAAGAAGAGTGATATGGTATTAGCACTTCGAATCGAACGAGTTTGTAACCCTTTCCACATGATTTACGTAATACTAAGAATTATTCAACTTTGTTGCAGAACTAATTTTCCAATTAAGTATAGAATGTATCGTACCTTAACCCGTGTTTCTCGAACTGTATACACTAAACAGCAAACAATGCAAAAGCTTTCATTCTCTTTTCTTTTGTAACTGGAATTTTATTTGAATTACACAGGAAGATTTAGTTAGACTGATGTCATTCCAACAATGCTTTACTTTAATCGACCTCTTACCTTGAAAAATAACAAACTTATTAAGAACAGAAATTTTAACAGAGTTGCAATAGATAATAGAAATAAAAACAGGAATGCCAACAAATCTTATATAATCCACGTGCCCCCAGTTGATAACTGATTGACGTTGCCTGCTTATTCACTAGCACGTACATTTTGCACACGCTGACCTCTGAAAATAAGTTGATAACTTACAATTCCAGTAGTTCTTTCTTATTCTAACATTTTTTTTTGTTACGACAATGAATTTAATATAAACCAGATTTTCATTTAATCTTCTTTATTTGGAAAAAAAAAATTTGCAGTTTTCCCAGCGGATCGCTAAACTCCTTTATCCCTTAGTAAAAAGTAAAAAGTAAAAACTGGTGGATTGCATCAGGAGTCGCTTGCGCACAAACTCTTCCATTCTATCGCTGTTGTTGAGCCGCAGAGCAATAGGTTAAGGTTGTATGGAGGCCGCTCAAATGGTGTTCATTGTATTTCATTCAATTTTGCACACTTTCTGAATACATGAAAGAATTAAATGTTGATTTCATTAATTAAGAGAAGGAGAAGGAACCAAAGCTTTAAAAGTACAATATTTAACAACAATAAATAGTTTACAATGTCTTTGTACGAACATGCGACACTAATGTTAATGGAACCAGATTCCGATAGTTACTGATAAGAACACACTTTATTTCCCAGTTAAAGTGAACTAGCCTTCATAATACTAATAGTGTTATATTTCCGAAAATGTCCTGAAACTCGTCAATTTTTCTCGTGGAGGGTCACATTTTGACCTAAAAATTAGACCTCCCATGATTACGCCCTATTCCTACCAGACCTTCGAAAATTTTAAATGAAAAGAGCAATCTAGTGGCTCATTAAATGATGAACGTGCATTTTTTAATTTTCTGCTTGTTTATTACATGCGGGATAAACTACCCGTATGCGGGTTAGTTGTTGTCTAAAAATGGTTAGTGTGTTCAGTGAGGTCGTGTAATCTTCTATATGCCTTTATCTTATTTAAATTTCTATTTATTATAAAAGCAGTGGATGCGCGTGTGGTCCTGTAAGGTTACTTGGCGGTACTGTATAATCTTATATGGAAGAGCGCGCAATAAAGTGTTTTGCTCTTATAGTAGTGTAAAAATGTTTCAAAAATGTTAATTTGCGATAAAAAAATTAAATTACTAGTACTTTAATGGGCATTTTATGATATCGAAAACAAACTGTCCAGGTTTTGTTTTTATCATTGGGATCAGTATTAGAAACACGGTAATAATAAAGTTAGCAATGAAGCGTTGATATATTCGAACACACTGTAGAAGTCGGTGATAGGTAATACATGATATTTATGTAAATGCATTTAATTGAACGTTATTTCAGTCTAAAAGCGAAAAGAAGCCATCTTTACCATCCGCATTAAGTACACCATCATTTTCAAAGGAATTGTTACCAGAGACACTGTGGTGCCACCCCTATCTCCTTAAAAAAAAAACGTAAGTTTGTTTAATGTCAAAAACGTAAATGTAGCAAAACGTTTAATAAATCTCTAAATTTCTTAATAAATAAGTACATATTTTTTAACGCAAATTAAATTGTAGGGATCAAAAGAATTTCTGAAAGACAAACCAGGGGGAATAATAAATGAAAAATTGCGCTCAAAATCAACACCAACATCAATTTGTGGTACATTTTCTTCTAGATAAACACGAAAACAAAAAGTAACGTATAATAGCTCAGTTACCCTGAAGAAGCTGCCAGAATAACTAGCAAAATGTGAAACAGAAATGTTGGCAAGGCGAATCCTGGAAGAAATCCCAAATAATCTTGAAAGTATACGTCGTGATTATTAAATTGACTTAAGGCGTATCAAAAGGCTGTTCACTACTATTTTGCAAAATTTCGTCGTGGTTGTACTTCCGTTAGTGATGAGTTGCTGTTAACGAACAATTCTGCAGAATTTGACCCAAGTCATGGCCGTGACAAGTGGTCTCAAGAAATTCATCTGTATATAGCATATAGCAGGATCGAAGAACATACGGTTTACGAACTGTTTGCCGGAAGTCATGAATAAAATCAGAAAGAACAATCGACATCATGTGGCTTGGACCTGGACATCTTTCATAATGATAGTGCCAGCTCTAACACGGCACGTCAAACAATTATTTGAAGGAGAGAAATATCGAATTAATGTCTTACTGCAAGTATTCACTTGATTTACCATCTAA